>JANHFN010083111.1:0-10450 GCA_032468175.1 Toxicocalamus goodenoughensis
ATTCGGACAAAGAAAGTAGATTGTCTGTGCCATACTTTGTGAAAAGATTTATTCTTCAATGTTGAAAAGTCAAATATACGGCTGTAACTACTAATTGTTTTCAGGATTAAAGTTATTAGCAAGTGAAAAATGGATTGCTTCAATGCAGATTAGCTATATGATTATATTGTAAAATGACTATAATTTACTGAAATGGTTATGTAAAGTTTTCACATAGATGTAGATGTATAGATAAACATATACATAGATTCCCTTTCTCCATTTTCTTTCTTAATAAATTTGTATATGCTTTTTTTTCTTTCACCGTCTATTTAATTAAAAGAAAAACTGAAACAAAACAGCATCAAATTTCTGAACTTTACATTATTTTAGAAAGCCAGTGTGTTTTTAAAAAAATCTTTAAAAGCATACAGTAGGTTAAGAGAGTATCTTTTTTTTCACTCAGCCTTTTCATGGGTACACTTCTTCCTACATGCTTTTCTCAAACACAAAATTACTTTGAGGTAGTTGAAAAATATTAAAAATATGAATATTAAACATTTAATATTTAAATATTTAAAAAGTGATATTTATGTTTTATTAAATAAATGAATGTGTGCTTAAATGTATGTTTGTAGCTTCCCCAGATGCACATTTCAATCCAAATGAACAACCATTAAAGATGTCACTTAATGACTGAAAGTTGATTAGCATTGATGGACATCGTGTTTCTACTTCTGAGCAGCTTCTGTTCTCATAGGCAATAGTTCAGAAGAAAAGTAGGATAAATAAAAAACTATTTAGGGCATATATAATCCCTCACAATGGGACCAGATTTAAAATGAGCATTTTGTTAGATTATTCAGAATAATTTCAAATAATATACAAACTGTTGCTATTTGTTTGTAGAATGAATCTACTTGTAATCAGTAAAACAACAAGACAGTCATTCACCAATTTAGTGCAACTATCTGAATACCACATAATCAAATTTCATGCTACTGATGTTCTTGGATTAACTGTTTTCCTAAGGATAGCATGTTAGTATTATGCCTCCTACTCTTTTCTAATCATATTAGGAGATTTGTCTATGCTGACAATAGACAATGGAAGATAGCAAGGGTACTCATTGGGTGAGTATGCACAATTTAAATTTAGCAGGCCCAAGGGGCATCTCCTTAGAGCAGCATTTCTCAGCCTTGGCAACTTGAATGCTAGCTGGGGAATTCTGGGAGTTGAAGTCCACACATCTTCAATCTGTCCTGGCTGAAAAAAATGCTGCCTTGGAGACTCACTGCTAGCTAATGCCACTACTAAGTGAGATGGATCAGGAGTCTAGCTTCTTGCAAGACAACTCCTGTTACATATAAAATGAATGTTTTCAGCAGCCTCTCAGCTTCTGTAAATTTCTTTTCACTGTTTTCATACACCATGAATTATGTTACAAAGGATTATTCTTGTGTTCTTTTTCCAGTCCATTCATATATTTTTAGATTCTTAAACACAATGAATATTTTACTGAAATTCCAATCCTCTAATTTATGTTTCCCAACCTGACTCTGCCTTCTCCCCTTAATTTCCATTCTCAAGAGGAAAGTTCTTTTAACCAACCTCTGAATGATTAGCATGTGCATCTTATCTCAAAGCCCAGTAAATTGGTTAAGTTTGTTTGTCAGCAATTATATTTTGAGTTGCACTGACATACTTAAATGGATTAGAAATAAGTAGCTTTTTTTTCATTAGAAGCAAACATAGTCCAAAACATGTAAAAACCAAGTAAAGCTGATGCCACAAATATATATTGCATTTAATAATCCTACCTTGTGTATTTTGATGGCTATAATATTCCGTTGCACAAGCTGAACAGATCTTCTGTTTCTACATTAATGGAGCACAACCAGCAAAAGTCCCTAGATAAATCACTCAGGCTTATTAAGTGTTAGCTGCATATGGTACTAACTGCTCCTCTATTAATGGTTGCAATCAACTATTTGACTGGGAAAATATCAGGTGGAGTGATAAGAGATATACACAAATATCTCATTACCTAGAAATGTAAGAAAGAAATTAGATTTTCATAAAGATCTCTGAATAAATGCTAACCTCATATTTACTTGTAACTATTGTTTTTTTGACTGTATGTTTCACCCTTTCTTTTCCCTCTTTTTTATGAAATAGATTAAGATAAAAGAGAGTTCTTTGCATAAAAGAGAGTTCTTTGCCATCAGTACAGCATATATGGAACAGGGAAGAGTTTGGCCTGCACTTCATTTCATTTATCCTTTGACACTTAAAGCTTCTCAGAAGTTTACGTTGCAGATTTTTTATTTTACAATGTGTGTTTAAAAGAATGCATTAGGGAAATTAACACATAAATCTGTGTACTGGGGAAAATGTGGATTAAAAAAATATTCAGCAAACAAAATACAAAATTTTACAAAAAGCAGCATAAGATGAAATATTCAAAAGATCAGCTGCATGATAGGTAGGAGATACAAACAGAAGAAGGATTGAGACTTATACTTTGACTGAATAGTGGACTGATTATAACAAATAATACTTTATATAGGAGAAAATAGAAAATCAGTTTGATGTAGTGGTTAAGATATCAGGCTAGAACCTAGGAAACTAAATTTTAGTCCCACCTTAGTCTCAAAAGCCAGCTAGATGGCTTTCTCAGGCTGTCTCAGCCCTAGGAATGAGGCAATGGTAAACCACTTCTGAAAAACCCTGCCAAGTAAACTGCAGGGAATTGGACATGATTGAATGGAAGAAAAAAGAGAGAGAGAGAAATTAGAGGTTGCTGTGAACATAAAAAGAATTACATTTGGAATGGAAAATACAATGAAACAATTTAAAAGTCTTATGTATTCACACCTTTACTGAAGTTCTTGCATGAGAATGTAATTTGATTCCACTGCTTGAAACAAAGTGGAGTTTTAAAAAAAGTAACTTGCACAGACTCTTCAACTGGGCAAAGGAGAGAAGAAAGTATCAGAAGGAAAAATAACATATGGTCATACTAATATGCATGCAATATGCAAGGGACTGCATAGTTAAGCTGCACTAGCATTAGCTAGCATAAGCATTAGCATGACTCCTATTGACCAGCAGAGAGAAAGTGAAAGAAAGAGTCTGAAACAGATGGGACAAAGCAAAACTCTCTTGCTGCTACCTGGATTAGGATATTAGCTTAAAAGTTAACTTCAAAGATGAATGTGAAGAAAGGACCTACTCTTGAACACCTAGCATGTTCTACTCTGTGCTATAAAAAGAAGAGCAACAAAGTTCTGATTTATCAAATAAATCACTGGTTCCTAGGGAAAGAGTAGAATAGAGTTGGAAGGGACCATAGAGGCTTTCTAGCCCAACTCCCTGCTTAAGCAGGGAACCCTATGCCATTTCAGACAAATGATTATCCAATCTTTTCTTAAAAGCTTCCAGTGCTTGAGTATTTATAACTTCTGGAAGCAACTTATTCCACTGATTAATTGTTCTAACTGTCAAGAAATTTCTCTTTATTTCTAGGTTGCTTCTCTCCTTGATTAGTTTCCACCCATTGCTTCCAGTCCTGCCTTCATGTGCTTTGGAGAATAGCTTGACTCCCTCTTCTTTGTGGCAACCCCTGAGATACCGGAACACTGCTATCATATCACCCCTAGTTCTTTTTTCCATTAAACTAGACATACCCAATCCCAGCAACCATTCTTTATATGTTTTCATCTCCAGTTCCCTAATCATCTTTGTTGCTCTTCCCTGCACTCTTTCTAGGGTCTCAACATCTTTTTTACATCATGGCAACCAAAGCTAATATTTCCCCATAAAAAGTATCCTGGTTACTAAATATCAGATTAAGCATCTGCTGGTAAGCATCATTTACAGTAACCTTATTACAGTAACTTTATTACAGTAACCTGAATGCTTTCTAGATACGTGGACTTCTACTCCTAGAAGTCTTAGCTGCCTGAGATATACTGGGAATTGGAATCTGTATATGGTATTTGAAAGGTGCCCAGTCTGGGTAAGATTTTTAAATTTTGTTTTATAAATGTTTTCCTATTACCGGACACATCCTTATATAACCTACCCATTATCCTGCATTATTGAGATAATTCTGGAGAGTGTTCCAGTGTTTATTCAAAATTGATATTAACCTTTAAAACTCTAAAGTTCTCACCAACATCCAGTTATTACAAACTGTGATGACAACAAGTTCTTAGTGAGAGAAATGCTTATATAGAGTCCATAAGCAGCATTATCTAACCATTATAACATCAGAATGTGAGTCATTACATCCCAGTGTAAGTTCCATCTTTTTTACATGCAGAGCAATGTTAATAAAACTACAATAGATAAATGAGGGAATGTATATATGACTATGTCATGTAATACATTTTGTTCCTTATCCTTCCTGCCCCCCTTCTGCAGATACCAATGAAGGAATCCCATAAAAACATTTTCAGTCAATTGCCAAAAAGTTGATTGTGCCTGAAAGCAACATTTCTGGAATAATGCAACCAATTATTATGAACAGAGAATCTGTTCCTTTGCAGGTTAGATTATAAACTACAAAAATCATATTTATTTGAATACCACTTTCCAGCAAGAAAGTTGCCCACTAATTAATCCCATCAACTAGATATGGGCATTTTATTCTCCCTACTCCCGGGCCATGTCTGGCTCTTTGGCGGACCCTGTCCGAACCACATAAGATCAGTTAGAAATTAGAAATCAAATGTAAATAAGTATGCCACAAGGGATGGGAGAAGGAGCCCAGTCAGGTCCACCCTGCCCATTGCCTTGTACTCCCTCAGTTGACTGGTAGCTGCAGGAAGGTGAGACTGCCTGAAGCAGCAGTCATCATGTGAGGCATCCAGGATCAGACACCCACTATTGTCTTGGCTGAAGCATGGGGGTCAGCATTCCAGAAAACCTTGACTCCAACAGATAACTCCGAGACAGACATCTTCTCAAAGGTGCCTTTATTTAGAGTAGTGAACTGGCACATCTGGGAAATCCTGAATCTGAAAGTTCCAGGTTTCCCTTCAATAAGTAAAAAATTACAAATCCACTCCCTGCGCCCCTCACTGAATAACATGCTCCAATCACCATCCATCTCAACTTGAGATGTCCCCTCAACCACTCCTCAGCCAGGTACAGATATAACATGACCTTGACTTAGAAGAAGAATGCTGTTATGTCTAACCACATACGCTTCAAGAAATTCCCCCTCCCATTTTCCCAGGCACAAGAATGCAGCAGTGTGGAAGCGTCTAGTGCTAATATGGCTTCCAAAGCTGACACATGGTCCAAGTGGGCAGAGCACAGCCAAAAACTATTGGTTCTCCACAACAGTCTCAGTTCCTCATGTGGCCCCTTGGAAAAATTAGTTGCCCACCCTGCCATATACAATACAAACAATGTTTTAAACCATAAGAGATTATGAAGAACATACAAATACAATGTGCCTTCATGCATCAAAACCCAAACAATAAAAAGGTCTGCTGTTTGGGATTGCAATAAGTAAGCAAGTGCCAATATGAACTTTAAAGGATTCAACTTTGATTAAATTTGTAGTGATCCTTCAAATTACTGTTATTTTCCATCTTATATTATCTCCAATGCAATGAATAACCTACAGAGTTCATTAACCATTTCAGCTGTGGCAATCTACAGATCAGCTCCCATTCCAAACTATAACTGCCTATCATTGCAGCCACTGCCGACAGAATATTTGTAGCTCAGGGTTGAACTGTCGGGTTCTTGTTGCTCTCTGGTTGGATTGTTTTCTTGAAGACATTTCATTACCAACATAGATAACATCGTCAATGTTAGCTGAGCGTGGGGTTTGCTCTCATTTAATATACTGCAGCCACTATCTCCCTAATTGGTTTACTTCATTTTAGATTATCTCAAGTTGAGTGCTTGACAACTCAAGGACTATATTTGGAGTAATTTAATACATTAGGTGGCTTATACTGAACTGAACAGCAATTGAGCTCTTATTTCAAAGCAACACTGCAGCAAATGAAGAAGAAGTAGCAGTTCCAAAGATGGAATCAGCCTATAGGGCCTGATTGGAAAAAAAAGGATAATAAATCAGGAGTTGCCGGAACAGTCCTGTAAACTATGGCAGAAGTAATAATAATATTCTGGGGAGGAGGCCAGAGGTGGTATTCAACCAGTTCGCACAGGCTCAGATGACCCGGTAGCGGTGATTTGGTGTGGATCGCCGAACAGGCCTGGGAAAAATAGAAAGAGCTTTTGCGTGCACTCTCTTCTGAGCCCTACTGCCTGCAAATCCCCCGTCTCACTTCTTCTCCTTCCCTCCAGCCCTGCCAGTGTAGTCTGCAAATCCCCCCCTTTCCATTCCATGCTGCAAAGCTCGACAGCCCCCCAAATGCTGCAGAGCTCCACCCCGCAGCATATTGCAAAGTTCAACCTCTCTCTCTTCCTCCCCCTCCCCATGCCACCCTGAATACCATCACTTGCCATGCTCCACATGGCAACCAGCAGAAAGCAAGTCAATGCAGCTTTCCTCCTTCTTCAGGTTAGGGAGAGGGGGGAACCTTCCACTTGGGTGGTTCATGCCCTGTGGAAGTTCCTCTGTTCGCCGCTTGCACGAGCAGTCGCCAAGCTATTACATCTGATTCACCTCGCGGAGGGCTATTCTGCCCAGGTTTCTGCGACTCTGTCATAGTTATTCAGCTATAAAGTGCACTCTGCCCATGAACAAAGGGGCTGTTTTTATTTATTCTGAGAGTTTTCTATCCTGTCAGAGAAACGTGTCCATGTTTCTCTCTGTGAAAACTAAACCTCCAACCGCTTCGTTTGCCAAAATCTCCTCATTGATAAAATGTTCTCCCTCCTTTCCATTAAGCGCCGCAGAAGCCCACTCCAATAATGCTGTTACTAATAACTAAGTCCTATGGAGTGGAACTATCACCCTCCTCGTGGCAACCTATTATAATGCCGTTATCTCTGTTCTCTTTAAGTACCCATTCCTAAAGTGTAGATACCCTGGGGTAAGTGAATAAGCATGCCCAGCAGATATCAAAAAAGGCTCCTGGGTCCTTGTCCCTTCCCATTTCTCTTCCAACATGTGCATGCCACCCTCGTCCCGGACCCACCACGGCTGCCGGTTGTGAGAGGAGGAGAAGGGTCACCCGAAGGGACTATCTGAACAAGGATCGCCCGCCATGCTGGAAGCGTCCCTTGAAAGTAGTGAAGAGCGCTTGGCCCAGCCACGGCTTTGAGAGAGAGAGAGAGAGAGAGAGAGAGGCCGACAGACAGACACTGACACAGAGAGAGAGAGAGAAAGAAAGAGAGAGAGAGAGAGTCAGGAAGAGAGAAGGGAAGATAAGGAGAGGGGCAGAGAGAGATAGAGAGATACAGGGGGGAGACTCATAGAGAGAGACACAGAGAGGGGGGAGAAGAGAGAGAGAGGGAAAGAGAGAGAGAAAGAGGAAAAGAGAAAAAGAGGGAATGAGAGAGGAAGGGAGAGAGAGACAAGAAAGAAAAGACAGAAAAGAGAAAGAAAGAAAAAAGAGAAAGGAAGTGAAATGAAGAAAAGAAAGAGACAAAGAAAGAGAGATGGAAGGAAGGGACAAAAAAAGAAAAAGAAAGAAAGAGAGGGAGGGAGGGAAGAGACCATGAATGAGATATATGGATGGGTAGATAAATACATGGAAGGAGGGAGGGAGAGAGAAAAAAAGGAGAGGAAAGAAGGACACAAACCCTGGTTTCAGAAGACCCTTTGAAGCACACAGCAATCTAGGGCTGGCCTGAAAGGAATCTCAGAGGTTATCTAGTCTAACCCCCTTCTCCAGCAGGAGATCCTTACAGAATCATAAATAGCAGGGTTAGAAGTAAGTGTGTGTGTGTGTGTTTGTGTATGGCTGTCAAAACTCCAAAACAGGTCAAGTAGCTCTGGGGAGATCAGTCATAAATTAGAACACATGCTAAGCAACCAGCCATTAAGCGAGGACCACTTGTATTTGGTTTGCTGGTCACATGGCCATCTGGGCACGCCCACCCACATGGCCACAAAGACACATCTACCCAGTCACATGGCCACAAGCCCATGCCCATCTGATCATGTGACCATAAAGCCATGCCATCTGGTCATGTGACCAAGCCACGCCCACACAGTCACATGACCACCAAGCCACGCCCACAGAGCCAGTAGTAAAAAAAATTGAATACCACCACTGGGGGAGACATTACGGTATTATTACCCAAGGGCTTCTTGGTATTTAGCCCTAAAATTGACTAAATATCTGTGCAAATCTAAAATATTAAGTTAGCTGATAGTTGATAAGAAAATTTATGTTACTTTATATTGCAGTATTTCAGATAAAGGGATTATATCGATTTCTATATAACAGCACACAAAAGGTGGGTAATAAATACACACACTGATATCTATGTCTGCTAATTAAGCATCTTTATTTGTGTGGAATCAGTGTTCACTCCTGGTAATTGCCTGGGCTAGTCCCTGCAGCTTCCTTGGCAAGGTTTCTTTTTTTGGAAGTCTTTGCCTCCTTACCTTTACTGTCAGATAAGAGGCAGCTTAACTCTCAGAAGGAAAGTGGACATCTTAAAAGATGTTTGTCCTGTCCACTTTACTTCTGAGAGCTAAGCTGCCTCTTATCTGACAGTTTCCCTAGCTGTGGTTCTCCCCTTCTCCCAATGTCACTCCCACATAACTTTACAGTGGGACAATTACCCAGACATATTACCCAGGTTCTGCTTGATCGTTCACTGCAATAATACTATATATTTATTTAATCACTATCTAATTATTGAACTCACTTCTGGTTAAATAAAGGATGTTGGCTACCAGAAATAGCAAGGTACAAAAGCTGAAACCTTCTACCAATTGTAAACATTTCTTCAGAAGCAAAAATTCTGCATATACCTTCTCTGATGACATCACTATATTAGTATCATGCAACCTGCTTAAAGAAAAGAAAAGAAAGAAAGAGTACATTTTATTTGGTTCATTTATAGTTATTATTAAGACTGAATACATATTTCTAAATAGGATAGAAAGAACCTAAGATTTTAAGAAAAACAATGATGTGTCAATAGCAGAATTCTCTTTAAATGCCTATGCATTCAATTATGCTTAAAAAACAATAGTGGGAAATTAATTATGGTTGTTGAAAAATGATTTAACTCAACTAACATTTGATTCATTGGATCCACCAAGATCTCCTGTAATTTTCTGGCATATTTAAAAATAATTTGCAGGATTATGTGGAAATACAATGGGATAGACTTAATGTTCCGATATATTTGATGCTGCACAAACTAGATATCTAGATGCAAAGGGGAAAAGATGATTCGAAGTACATGCAGCATAATAAAGTATCTGTCAGCAATGCCATAAATGAGATGTGTTTTTTCCTAGGACTGCACTCCAGCTTTCAAGTCCAAGAAAATATGAATTTTCTTTAAGGAATTGCTGACAGGTGCTAGAGGAACACATCTGTGAGCATCAAATCATCTTCTTGCCTTCAAATTTGGATCTCTGCATTGCCCTGCTAGATATTAACTGATTCATACAACTGTAGTGATTGGCATCATTTTTTCTGTCAGGGCTTTCATCTCTAATGGTTACAGTCAGGCAAGTGTGAAATGTACCGTCTACATAATTGACCAGAACAGATGGGTAAGAATTTTGCTTCTTTTGTTTACTTTTAAAAATTACCAAAGTGGAAAGAAGAAGATGTTTAAAATACAAATGTGGAGAGATAGTGAAGCTGGCAGATTCATGCATCCTTAGTCCTGCTTGAAATTGCTAGTCTTGACTAGAAATCAAAAAGGGGAAATAATCAGTGTAGACCTCTTGCCCTCGCATAGAGACTGTAGTCATCACACATCTACATAATCTGTTTCGGTTCAGCAGGAGAAAACTTCTAGATGCTCATCTTACATCTCAACATTCCTCCCACTGCCCTGTGATAGGAGAAACCACAGGAGAAATAAATCAGCAGGTTCACAGAAACTCCTCCAGCCCTGGATTAAATTCCCTATATAAATATGTATATTAATATTACCAAAATGATTTATGCACTTTTATTATCCATAAGCCGTTACACACATACAAAATATGTGGGAAGAGAAAGGGAGAAAGTCTGGATAGATCAATGGCCACTGCCAAATGAAAAGCTATTTGCACTGAAGGAATTGGTGCAAGACCAATTAGCAAAAGGACATCTTGAACCTTCTCACAGTCCCTATAACACTCCGGTATTTGTCATTAAAAAGAAAAATGGCAAATGGAGATTTTTGAATGATCTCAGGACCATCAACGCTATAATTCGACCCATGGGACCGCTCCAATGCGGTCTACCAAATCCAAATTTGATCCCCTCAGATTATGACCTAATGATCATTGATCTAAAAGACTGCTTTTTCTCTATTCCCTTGCACCCAAAAGATAGGGCTATTTTTGCTTTTACTG
>JANHFN010083134.1:0-10450 GCA_032468175.1 Toxicocalamus goodenoughensis
TATTATTATTATGGTTTGTTGTTCAGTCAGCCAGATATTTAGACTGGATTTAGCATTTTATTCATATATTTGAGTCCTTCTGAGTACTTTGATGCATTTATATTTGTTGGTGTTAAAGGTATTGTTGCAGGATGTAAACTCTTCCAAGTAAGGCTGCCTTTTGCAATTGACTGATGGTGATTTTTGTCAGTGCTGATGGTATTCCAGTGGTGGTCCAATAGTTTTGGACCACCATTGGAATACCATCCAATGCACCTTTCACTATTGGTACTACCTTTGCTTTTTTTTTTTTTGCCATAGTCATTCTACTTCTCTTTATATTTTCTTATTTTATCCCGTTCTGTTTTTCAATTCTACTGCCATGTCCATGATCCAGATTTTTTTTCTTATTGATAATTATTAGGGCTGGGGTATTATGTGGTAGGTGTTTGTTTGAGTTCTAAAGTCCCAGAACACTTTACCTTCTTCATTTTCTGTTGTTCAGTTGCTAAGTCGTGTCCGGCACTTCATTTTCTATTACTTTGCCTAATTTGTAGTGCCACCAATTCCTCCATAGAGGCAAACAGTATTTCTTGCAGATATTCCAATATGTCATTGTTGCCTTTAATTTGTCATGCAGTTGTAATCAGTCTGTGTGATCTTCTTGCAGCAGCGATCTAGGTGGTCCACTGTTTTGTCAGCTTCTTTGCATTACTGTCTGTTGCTGTCTTTTCAATTAGTTTGCTTTTGTTCTGAAGGCTTGGTCTCATGCAGCCAGAGTTAGCCCCTCTATCTACTTCAATTTTTCTGATCTTGACTTTTGCCAGGTCTTGTTATTTGCTTGATCTGTGTTTTTTTTAATGTACTGGCTGTGTAATACTTGGTGTTGCTATGTCTTTTTTCTTTTCTTCATTTGGTCTTTCTGGTTGACCAGTTTGGTGTCTCCAATATTCAATAAGCCTTCATGCTATACTAGCTTCAGTGAATCTTCTCCACTATCCTTCAGATATTCTTCCAGTGTCCTTTTTTCTTCAACTGTCTGCACTTGCAACATTCATAGCCACCTATTTTCCTTGGTAAATAAAGTCTGTCAGCATCATTTCATAGATAAGGGCATGATTCATTCTTACTATTTTTTTGGTCTTCCTATCCAAGGCTTTTAGTTCTGCTTGAAGCCAGTCCACTATTCCAGCTGTGTATCTAATGACTGGAATTGCAGGTATTAATAGCGTTGATGTTATTTTCTCCACTGGGTGTGGACTTTAATATATTCTGCACTCTAATGATGTATTTACTTCTAATCTGCTTGACTTGAAGGATGCCCAGATATTTGTAGCCATTTTCTTCATCCAAACTCTTGATATTGTTCCCCCAGAGATTAGAATGGCCCCCACTCTAGCTCTCTTTCAAAAGGCACTGAAGACCTGGTTTTGCCAGCAGGCCTGGGGAACCCAGAGAGGGATGGGGCCCATCAGGTGGCTAATGTGATCTGCTGTCATCAGTTTTTTATTTTCTGTTTTTTTCCCCCCCAAATTTTGTTCTCTTGTGCTTTACTAATTTATTTGATTATTTTTGTTAGTTTTTTATTTATTTTTATTTTTTGTTTTAAATATGATTTTACATTGTGTAAGCTGCGTCAAGTCGCCATGGCGAATAGGCAGCAATATAGAATAAATAAATAATATTCCCATAGGGCATCTTGATTCTTTCAGTTTTCCCTAGTTTTCCTTGTCTGATGGTAAGTTTGTCCAGCCCAAATTCCATTCCAGTTTCTTGACTATATATAGGTATAATGTTAATTAGCAATTCTATTTTTTTATATAGCTTTAGATAATCCATATAAAGGAGGTGGGACAAGCTGTCTTTTGTTTTTGATATTTATAGACATGGCCTGACTTCAGTATTGTTGACAGAGGAATTAGTGCAATAATAAACAGTAGTGATGATAGTGAGTCTCCTTGAAGAATTCTTCTCTTTATATTATCTTCTCTCAGTCTATCACCATTGACCAGCAAGCATATCTTCCTTTGTGCTATTGATCTTTGCACAAAGTTTCAAATGTTTCAACAAATTCCTGTTATTTCTAGGCACTTGCTTATTATAGAATCATTTGGCAGGCAATTGAACATCTTCTGGTAATTAATCCAAGGAACATTAGTGTTGGTCTTCCTTCTCTTGCAGTTTTTTTTGTTCCTCTGCTGTTTGAGGAATTTCCTTTCTGTTCAGGTGGAAAGAACTTGTTTGCAACTAGATGCTGTTGACTGCATCAGCTACCACATCAGTTAGCAATTTGAAAGTTGTTGTTTAGCAGATAATTAGTTTGTAGTTTCCTGGTGCAGTCCCCCTTTTTAAATCTTTCATGATCATATAGGTTTGGCCAGACTTATTAATTAATACTCAACTTCACCACTTTGCAGTACTAGTTGTTAAACTGCTTGGCACAGATTGAATGGAGACCAATCAGATGTTTCAACCAAAAACCATGCAGTTCATTTTCACCTGCTGCCGACTAAATCTTGATCTTCCATGACTTTTTTTCCTACCATTTCTGCTGTTATAACAATTTTGTTTATTTTACCTTTTTTTTATTCTTATCCAACTCCTTTATCCAAGCTGTATTCATGTTGTATTTCTTTGGGTTGTCCCATAGCTCTGCCCAGAACTTCACCATTTCTTCCTTGTTATGTGTTGATTGTTTCACTGCAGTTTCCCATTCATGGATTGGTAGAAAACTTTTTGATTTGACTGAAATTGGAAATTCTGCCCATAGTGTATCATTCAAGCTTTATATTTGCTGATCTCCTTGGCTATAGCTGTTGTTTGCTATTATTTCCAGTGCTTCCTATTTGTAGATGATATTTCTTGATCAGGTATTCTTTGGTCTTCTTGTTCTATAGCTTATTTTCTTTCATCTGTACTAGCTTGCCTGCATCTGATTTTAGATGATTGGTTTTATTTTCCAGGCTGATCTTTCATTTTGGTGGTGTACTGTTGGCCTTTTTTCTTGTTTGTTGATTTTGCATCCCAAGTATTCAGTTACAAGTGCAGCTGTGCTGTATATAGGTTTATTTCTTGCAGTGAACTGGTACTTATATTTGATATTACAATATTGGCATTTTTTAATACTTGTTTTAGCTGTTTGTTGGAACATGTCTCAATACAGGCAACATTATTCTCTTGTTTTTGTGCTGCTCTAGATGCTCAGTTATTCCTTGTTTCAATTCTTTTTTAGTTAGATACCCTTGTTCTTTCTGAGGAAAAGGCAGAAGAGAGGGCTTCTGATTTGAAAATGAAACCAATATCAGTGCTGGCTGACTCCTGGTTTGCCGCTGTAGTCTGCTTTCTACAGTTCAGAACCCTACAGTTCTGGGAAGGCTTGGAGTTTTTTTTTGCCCTGGGTAGACCTTTGCAGTTCTTCCAATTCTGCTTCTGTGAATACTTCATTTTTTAAAATTATAAATTGACCTTGATTTGGCTAGCCCTGTTCCATTATTTCTGACTCTGGGTGTTATTATTTGCAGAACTGGTGCATTCCTTTTAGATATCCTCTTGTTGAACTTGATTTGTAATAACATATAATTATTTCTTTGTTTTCAATATCTCTTTGTTTGCAACAGATAAACAACTTTTTAGTCCTGCAATTTCTGGCTCTAGTTGCTCACCAACAGTCCTGAATTGTGTACCCCATTTTCTAGGAACTGCAATACCCAACACAGTCCTTGTTAACCTGGGTGATGATCAATCTGATATGGGTTTCTGTAAATCATATCTCACTATACTGTTTATTGAAGAGACACTTGTCATCTGGCTCCTCTAATGAGCCAGTCCAGTATGTTTCAACCTCTGCCATAGATCGTCTTTTTCTTGGACCACATTATTAGATTTACATACTTAAATTGGCTTGAAGTTCTATCTCTATATTGAAAATTCCCAGTGTTCTTGCTTCCGACTATCTAAGTCAAGGATATAATCTTTTAATGTTATTTAATCTTCATATTGGATGGATGAGTGTAACTAAATTATAGTTAAACCCATATAAGACAGAGAATTGAGGTAACATTGTTTTTGAAGGGATTGTAGTCCTCTACAAAGGACAAGATCACAGCTTGAAGGTGCTTCTTGAACCCAGCTATCACTAGATTTATAGATGACAACTATGGTGAAGAGCATATCTGTACACCTAGACAAGGATCACATCTCAATTGCCACCACTTTCTGTTTAAGGCTGTGTTTCTCAACCGTGGCATCTTGAAGATATATGGACAATTGCTGGCTGGGGAGTTTTGAGAGTTGCAATCCACGTATCTTCAAGTTGCCAAGATTGAGAAATGTTAGTTAAGGTGTTGATAATATTTAAGTCCTAAACAACTTAAGAGTAACTTTCAAGGATTGCCCTTTTTCCCCATTACTTAAATCAGTTAGAATACTTCTTCTGAAGATGTGTTGCAGTTTCCTTCTTAGAAATACAGTATATCTTAAAGGAAAGAATGCAGTAATAATATGAGAAATTGCATACATCATCATATACCTTTGGTAATGGCAGTGGCCATATATCTGCTTCTCTATATGTCTGCAATTTCTAGACAACATAATCATAGATAAGTATGTTGTTTTTCTTTCATAGTATATGTAAGTATGTGGAAATGGAAAATAGCCATAGAGGACAAGAGGATATAAAAGATGGAGCATAAGTGTTAAAATCCAGGTTGAGTCAATCATTTCTTTAGTCCTGCCTCCTACTGCGCATGCCCAGTTTTGACTCTGCCTTCGATCAAGGAAGAGGCACTGAGAGGTGCTCAGAAGCAAAGAAAAGCAAATACACGAATTGGATTCTTAAAACAGTAAGCAAAGCAAAGCACCAGGCCACACGAAGCCACCTTCACCCCCAACAGCAACAGGGCTTAGACCACCTGAAATCATGGATCAGATGAAAGCGCTGATATCGAGGGTTTAACACAGGCTATGGCAGAAAAAGGGCATCAAACTCGTCCTGGAAATACAGAGAAAATATTGGATCATAATCAGTTCTTGGCAGCAAAGACGCAAAAGGTGGACGGACCTGCCATAGGGCTAACTCAACCCTCTCATCCACACAAAGTGAGGCTTCAGTTTCAGGGGAGGAGGAACAAAAGGCAAAGGAATTCTCGGATGAAGAAGAGACTGTGGCAGATACCCCAACATTTGCAGTACTTTTTAGATCAAACCTGTTTAAACTATTGCAAAGCAAAGCCAAAGCAGCAATGCACATGGGGGCTGACCCCAAGACAGCACTGGAGGTGACAGATCCGAATAATCGTCTTTTTCACAAGGCCAACAGTGGAGAGTGAGATGGTCCCCTCACCTCAGTTGTTCAGAGAGGTAGTCCATAGGCAATGGGCCCAACCCATGTTTTTCCCAACTTCGGCTGGGAATGGAAAGAAGTTTTATAGTGTGGACCCAGAATTCACTGAAACCTTACTACCCCAACAATTGATGGACCTGTACCAGTCTCGACATCCTCGACTATCCTAGCCAATGAGGCAGAGGAAGGTTTGAAGGGAGAAGATGAGAAAGCGGAGCAGGCTCTTCACAAGGTGCATCAAGCAGTGACATGTGCAGTCAAAGCAACCACAATGGCCTCATTTTTCAGCAAGGCTGTCTTGGTCTGGCTTCACCAGATGCAGGACAGAGTGCCACCTGGGGATCTGCGTTCAAAACAAGATTTCAACAAAGTAATAGCAACTTTGAAATTTATAGCAGGCGCCACATTCAATGGCCCCAAATATGTTTCCAAGTCCATCGCAGCCTCAGTTGCAGTGAAATGCCTGGTTTGGCTTTGCCATTGGCAAGCAGACTTGAAACACAAATGGAAATTAGCTTCTGCCCCCATCAAGGGGAACAAGCTATTCGGCCAAGCCATAGAGTCCATGCTGGTAGAAATGAAGGATGAGAAAATTTTTGCCTAAGATATATGGGCAAGTTGATCAGCGCCCTTCACCCTACACATGTAGGCAGTCCTTTCCGGTCACAGTTCAACACCTGTTGGAATCCAGGCTATTCAACCAGTCCCACGGGATGAACAAGGACAGGGGTTCCTGTTCGTGGTTCCAAAGGCATCAGAAGGGTGGAGAGCAATTCTGGATCTCCAAAGGTTAAACAGACATATAGTATATAAAAGATTCAAAATGCAGTCCCTCCAGTCAATACTGGGGAACATCTGAGAAGGTGATATCCTAACAATAGTAGACCTCGCAGAGGCATATTTACACACCGCCATCCTTCAAGCTTATCAAAGATTCCTGCAATTCTGCTAAGCCGGCTGGCATTACCAATACAAGGCCCTGCTGTTTGGACTATCCTCAGCACCCAGAACATTCACCAAAGTACTGGCAGCACTGGCAACACATCTGTCATGGCCCTGGTGGAGACTGACTCTGAGGGAGAGGAGGAACAGCTGACAGGGAGTAGAAGTGTGGCTCTGAAGGTTGTGGAGGAGGCTGGGGAAGGGCAGAGGCCGGCTGGGCAGTCAGAGGAAGACCCAGGCCCATCCCGTCTACATCCTAGGGCACACAGAGGGGAGAGGATAAGTGAGAGACGTGGTCTACTGGGGAGGAGATGGCCTTGATCCTCTTCATGGGCTGCAGCTGTGACTGAATAATAGGACGGACATGCATATGGGCGAGTGCTGGAAACAAAGCATGGAAATATATCTAGTTTATTGTTCCTCTCTGAGTTTGGCGTCCTTCCCAGTGTGTGTTCTGATATCTGTGGATGTCTTCAAGCCCTTATCTTGCCTGGTTTGTGTTGCTTTTTACTCTTTATATATAGGCATTTTTAGTTTAAATGGCATTTCCTCCTCCTTGTAACTGCTCGTGTGGGAGTTTTTTTTATCTCCAGTCAAGGATATTTGGAACTTGGAAGCAAAGTGAAGGAATAAAAGGGGCTTTACCTGTTTTTTTGTGACTGTGTTTATTTTGTATCCCACTCTGGGTCATCACAACACCTCAGAACAGTCCCATTGTGGGTTCAGTGCTACCTGGACAACATATTGATGCAATCCTCTTCTCCCCTAAGGACAAAGGAAGACTTAAGGATAGTAGTTCAAATACTACAGAAGCACAGGTTTTCCGTGAACTTCGACAAGAGCCATCTGACTGTGACTAATTGACTGCAGAATTTGTGAGCAGTTATAGACACCAGTTCATGCGAGATGTACCCGTCAAAGAATGCCAGGCCAGCATAAGAACCCTGGCAGGTCAGGTTGTGACAGCCAGAACAATGATCCTGAATCTGCTCTCACAACTCCTGGGCAAAATGGTGTCCTGCATAGCCATCATGCTTTTGGCATGCCTTCACACAAGAACATTGCAGTAATTTCTATTGCCATATCAGAGATCAGGCAGGAGCAATGCGAAAGTCAAAGTGTGGGTTCCACCAAAGGTGAGGCAATCCCTCCAGTGGTGGAGGTCACAAGTCCAAGGGATGTGGCTTCAAGGAGTCCAACCACCTGACTATTACAAAAGATGCTATCCTGTTTGGATGAGGGCCCACTGCCAATCCCAGATCGCACAAGGTCAGTGGTTCCGAATGGAACTCAAGAACATCATGAATTGGTTGGAACTCAGAGCAACTATTCTGGCCCTAAGAGGTTTCCAAGCACCATGTTCTCATCCTGATGGACAATGTGGCCACCAAGGCTCATATGAACTGTCAAGGGGGAACCCATTCTAAGGCACTCATGCAAGAAGCAGGGCACTTCGGCCACTGTAAGCACCACCTCTCAGAGCGGAACACATCTCAGGAACAACAAATGTACAGGCGGACTGACTCAGCAGAGCAAAAGTCGACCACTCAGAGTGGCACTTACACCCAGACATGTTCAAGGAGCTGTCAAACAGATTCAGGAGGCCAGTCCTGGATCTCTTTGTGTCTCCAGCAAACACTCAGTTACTGAGGTTCTATTCAAAATTCCCAACAATGGGAGCGGAGAGGGCCAATGCTTTCTGCAACCCATGGCCCAGGAGGCTACTATATTCCTTCCCCCACTCCCATTGATTCCGAGAGTAATCAAGAAGGTAACAGAGGAGTAGGGAGACATATTACTCATAGAGGCTCATTGGCCCAGATGGCTGTGGTACGCAGATCTGATCAACCTGTCTATACCCAGGCCATGGAGGATCCCTCTGGACAGGATCTCTCTCAATCAGGGCCTTACTGTACCCAGAACCACAGTGACTCCAACTATCTGGCACTTGAGCAGACTACTTTTGAGTCAGCTCAAATGCTCCACCAAGGTCATACAGACAATCCAGGCTTCTAGGAGGCCTTAAACCAACAGAGTCTACGATGCCGCACGGAAGGCCTTCTGTGCTTGGTGTTCCAAAGAACAGATCGAACCAACCAGTGTCAGTGTCACAAATCCTAGAATTCCTCCAGGAAGGACTGGAAAAAGGCCTGTCCCCCAATACATTACATAGACAGATAGTGACAATTGCATCAGTCTTGGGTTGAGGGACCTTAGAATCCCTTGCCCTACACACACTGGTGCATAGATCATCAGAGGAGCAACCCACCTAAAGCTTCCAGCGATTCACAGGTACCCCACCTGTGAACCAAAGTCCTGAGAGCACCCATGGCAGAACCATTCGAACCACTATGTTCTGCCAGTTAAGTTTCTTCACTTTTAAGCTGGTGGTCCTCGTGGCTATTAACTCAGGCAGACGGATATCTGAACAGCCCTCTCCATAAGAGGATCTCTGCATACTTCACCCAAATAGAGTGGGTACTACGGCTAGACCCAACCTTTCTTCCAAAGGTAAATCCTGCCTTCTACAGGGCACAAGAAATAGTACTGCTGGACTTCCATGAATTGGAAAAGAAGTGGCCCTCCTTAGATATTAGAAGGGCGATATGTATTTATCTAAACAGAACAGCACCTATTAGAAAAACTGAATCAATGTTTATGTCAATCAGACCCAACTCGTTGGGCTACAAGGTCACACCAAGCATAGGTCGCTGGATTAGGACATGTATTGCTAAGACCTACAAAATCCAATCACTGCCACTGCCCGGACGTGTGACAGCACATTTCACTAGAAGCTCAGCCACAATGGTGGCATGGAACACACAGGGCTCTATTGAGAATATCTGTAGAGTGGCAAGGTGGTCTTTTCAGTCCCCATTCATTAGGCACAAGTTGTACCTTCGCATCAGCGGAAGCAGCCTTCGGCAGAAGAGTATTTCAAAGAGTGCACAAAGGGGGGGGGGATTCAGGACCAGACTACTACCCACCCATAGGACAGTCAGCTTTGGTATGTCCCACACATTGGATTCTCTGACCAGCATAACAGAGAAAGAGTGCTGGTCTTACCTGACATGTTTCTTCTCGTTGTGCCGGAGGCGAATCCAAACCCACCCTGGCCAGGGATGACCAGAAGAGGCACTGAGAAATCTCCAAGTCAATCACTTAGCCTTCATCAAAACTGGACATGCGCAGTAGGAGTAGGTGGGACTAAAGAAATTATTGACTCAGTCTTCAAGTGAGGAAGCAGAGCCAATCCACACATTGGATTCCCTCCAGCACAACGAGAAGAAGCATGTCAGGTAAGACCAACACTCTTTTTATTTAAATTGGATTTTTTTAAAAAAATTGTCATTTTTTTATTTTTATCAAATTTATTTTAATAAAATGCTTTTGGAGTAAAAATAAAGATAGTTTTCTATTTAAGATACTTTAATCGTTTAGTTTATTCAGCATGAAATGGAGCTTAGTTAGCATGAGGTAGCATGAGGCTGTATATTCTGCAATATTTACATTTTTTGTAAACTCATTCAGTGAATCCAAACTTTGCAAGCTAAATAGGAAACTTTCATTTTGTTTGTAAATAATATTAAAGATTCTAACTATGAGCAAAAATGAGTCCTTACATTTAAAGAGCACCTGTCATTTCAGATCCATCATGGCAGTGTCTCTTAGTGGGCATCCACTCACCTGCTGCCCTCTACGTTCCCCACCTTGTTGTGTTACTGCCACATCACCAGCCATCCCATTAAAGTGAACAGGGCTGTCAATGAGTCAATAGCGAGTCAGAGAAGGCACTGCTGTGGGGCAGAGATTACAGTTGCTCTTTAAAATTATGATTTAAATCGACTTTATTTAAATCAAATCCACCCTGGATGAAATATTGTATATTTAACTTAAAATGCTCAAATGTTTTAGATAATTGGATAATAATAATAGGTAACATTATTGGAGAAGTTTTAAAAATACTGTCAGAGGAATGTGAGTTTTAATGTGACTTCAAATCAAAATCTTACTATTATAAAGCACTTCCTTGATTTTCATGAAATAACATGGTCAGTATACCTTGGGCAAAAACAGATTTACATCAGTCGGTTAATTATAAATAAATAAATTTAATTTTTATACCGCCCCTCTCCCGAAGGACTCGGGGCGGTGTACAGCAGATAAAAACATATAGTACAAAACATA
>JANHFN010083222.1:0-10448 GCA_032468175.1 Toxicocalamus goodenoughensis
CCAGGATGTCCCTATCTGAGACTGTGTCCTAATTGCCTCAGGGCCAGATTGACCACCCTAAGTTCTAGCCAATTAACATTGTGGCTCAATTCTGCCTGGGACCATTGTCCCTGGACCATCCTGGATTGGAGATGGGCTCCCTAGCCATAAAGGCTGGCATCTGTGGTCAGCACCAGCCCGTCAGGGTCCTTGAATAAGAGCCTTAAGGAAGGGGCCTCAGATGTCCACCATTTAAAGGACTTAATGACTTGCGGAGTTAATCTGACCTGGGAATGGGAGCAACTCCTACCTGTCCTCTGATAAGGAAAAAGAAACCACTGGAGTGCCCTGGCATGCAATCTAGTCCAGGGTACTATATTAATGCATGATATCATATTACCCAGGAGTTTAGAAAGCGTAGCCAGGGGTACCCTGTTCTTAGATTTTACTTGCCCAATCAACTCCCTGACGCTCCTGGGACAAGAACACCCTGCAGGAAATGGTATCTATTACAGCTCCCAGATGGAGCAAACTATTGGTGGGAATGAAGGGACTCTTGGCATCGTTGACAGAGAAGCCATGCTCCTGGAGCACCTGAATAGTGAGCTCCAAATCCTCTGCTGCTCGAGATGGGGAGGATGACTGGACCAGTATATTATCCAGATAGCACTGGACTCTGACTGGAATGGTCCTAAGGTGGGCCACCAGGGCTGCCAATAGCTTCGTAAATGTTCTGGGAGCAGATGAAAGCCCAAAGGGCAAAGCCCTGTACTGAAAATGCCTCCCATTATAGCAGAACCTGAGGAATTGTCTATGGGCTGGCAAAATGAGAACATGAAGGTAGGCCTCAGTTAAATCTATGGAGCTAAGGAAATCCCCCTCCCTAATTCCTTCCAGAATAGACTGGAGGGAGTGCATCTTAAACCGCCTGTATTTTACCCAGCAGTTAAGATGCTTCAAATCCAGAATTGCCTTCCATCCCCCCCCCGAGGCTTTGGGATTACAAACAAGATGGATTAAAATCCCATACCCTGTTGGTCCTCAGGCACCGACTGAATTAGCCTGGATGTCTAGCAGGTGCTGAATAGCTGTTTCCGTGGGGACCTTTCTATGTTTTTAGAAACAGGACAACAAATGAAAAACCTCGGGGGTATAGAGAAGAACTCTAGACAAAGGCCCAATTGGACCATCTCCAGGACCCAGGAATCTGTGGTTACTTCCTCCCAATGGGCTGGAAAACAAGGCCAGACTTCCCCCAATGGGAGGGTTCACATCAGATTTATCTGGGTCATTGGAAGAGATGACCCCCAGCCCCTCGAAAGAGCCGCTTGTTGTTAAGTGGGCGATTTCTACCTGTCCTGTCCTGAGGTTGATCCTGCCTGGGGATGAAAGGCCTCTGGGGTTTAGAAAAAAAACCCCTCCAGGTTCAGTTGTCCTATAGTAGAAGGTAAGACCTTCCCCTTGTCTTTGGAGTCCACCAGCACCTTGTCCAGAGCTTCTCCAAACAATTTTTCTCACTTAAAGGGGGCAGTGGCCAACCTCCACTTATGTCTCATATCAGCTGCCATTGAGCCAGAGCAGGCGGTGAGAGGCTATAGCCTATCTTATCGCTTTAGAGCAGTGGTGGGATTCAAATATTTTTGCAGCTGGTTCAGTGGGCTTGGCTTGGTGGGCATGTGCACACATTTTGCATGCATGTGTGTACCAAATGAGCACTTTCTGCAGGCGTAGAGGCGTTCTAACTTGCCTCCTGCAAGCCTGCATGATCCCGGTCGCTTCAGCAGCTGCCGTGCAGTGCTATTCTGTGCCGTGCAAAGCAGCTGTACTTCAAATTCAGCGGATAAAGGTGAGTATGGGAGCCTGGGCAAATGGGGCCCAACAGCAAAGCGGTGGAAAGAACTGGTTCAGTCTCTGCTGCTCATCGCTGCTGTTGGCTTGCCAGAATCAGGCCGAACTGGTAGAATACCACCACTGCCTTAGAGGCAAATCTGACTGCACTGAGCGTGGCATCAGCTGAGAACTCCACAGCTGCTAGGAGCTTATTTATATGCTGGTGTGACCTGACATCCTCAAGTGGAATTCTCTCTTGCAGCCTTTGTAGCCAGATGAGAGTTGAAAAAGGATGTGGCTGTGGAGGCCTTCACCGCCCATGTTGCTGACTGATGTGTTCTCTATAACGTTTGTTCAGTCCTCTTGTCTTCTGCCTTTAATGAGTCCTCAGGCTCCCCGGGAATGTCAGAGTTGGATTGTAGGGTTGCTATTGGGGTGTCCACAGTTGGCACTTCCAGGGCTTTGGAGAGATCAGCTCCCACATTAAACAATCTTCTGTCCAGGGAGGAAGGGCTTGGACCCGACCCAAGAGAAGACCACTGCCTTTGGATGACTGTTGTGAATATCTTTGGTGCAGGGATGACATCTGCCATTATGGTCTTTTCTGAAAACAATGGGTCACTGTGGTCTTCAGAAGGATTTGTTGACTCCTATGGTTCAGGAGCCATGCCTTGCCCTGTGGCATTCTTTGCCTTAAAGAGGAGCGACTTGAATGTGGCAGGTTGGAAAAGGCCTGAAATTGCGGTTTGGTCAGAATCAAGGCCCTCATCATCAGAATAATTTATATCCATCAGCTGCCCCATGTCAGATGGGTTGCAATGAGTATTCCCAGCAAGAGCATAAGAAGCGGACCCTGAATGAATGGAGAAATCATCCTCATAATGAGACCTTTGTCTCCTGCTTTGAGGAGGAAAATGAGGCCTCAGAAGGGAAAGGAAGGAACTGTAACTTAGGATAGATAAGATGATGGTAAGAAAGAATTTACCCTTAGCTAATTTTAATTAAAGTTTCCAGGCCAGATAGACTACCTCCCAAGATACTGAAAGAACTAACAGTAGGTAATTGCAGGGATATGCAGTTACAGCCACAATTGAAACCAGAATTTCGGCTGCTAAGCAAGGCAGTTATGTGACTCATGCCCAATTTTGCAACCATTTTTACCATGGTGGTTAAGTGAATCATGCAGCCGTTAAGCAAATCTGAGCTCCCCCATTACTTCGTCAAAAGCCAACTGGGAAGGTCGTAAATGGCGATCGTGTGAATCCAGGATGCAGTAACTGTTAAATACATGTTAGTTGCTAAGCATCCAGATTTTGATCACATGATAGTAGGGTTGCTATAATGATCTTAAGTGTGAGGCACATTTGTTAAGTCACTTTTTTGAGGGCTGCTGTAACTTTGAACGGTCAGTAAATGAATGAGGACTACTTGTACTTTCGTAATCTTTGAGAATTGAGAGGAATTGAGAGACCATAGAAACCTGAAGAAGAGAAAATGTCACCTATATCAGTGTTCCTAATTTTTTTTTTCTTTCAGGACCTCTTCCTCTTTTAAAAATTATGAAGGATACGAAAACAGCTTTTGTTTGTATGGATTATATTTATCAATATTTACCATTCTAAAATTTAAATCTAACACATTCAGTGCCACTAATGCTTCTCACAGCTGTTTGGTGGGATTTTGAAATTATATTATTTTTCAACATACACTTGCATATATTTTTATTTTTCCTGAGAGGAACTTGTGAAAAAGGGATTCTCAGACTGACATCCTCAAACAGGGAGGGAGGAAGTCTTGGAAAATTATAGCCTTGTCAAATAGATATCTACTATATGCTAGGCATGATGTCAGGTTCAAGAATGACATAGAATAGTCCAGTCAAAGTTCCGTTCTTATTTGTTTACATCCAATAGTCAGAATATTGCCAGGCTAAATCTACTCTCACCCCAATAGATGTGCTCTGGGAGATTCTGGGGAGTGGGTGTTATAACTCTGTTCCTCTATCTCCTATCCAGCTCTGGAATAAGCTCTCTCTTATCTGGGCCTTCCCCTTGGAACTGCTCACTCCTGGGAAACTGCCACTTCACTGCAGTCCATCACACTACCTCTCACTCCATAGGCACCATCCTTCATAAGAAGATCCTTATACAGATGGTTAAGTATGAGCACTTGATTAAGAATGTTCCACCTACTATTAACTAGCATGTGTTTGTGGCAAATTGTATCAGTCTAAACTTAACGTTTTTCTTTTACAGACTTTAACACTGAATAATGGAAACAAAGTCTACCTGGATTTCAACCTCTGACAAAACCTTAATAAAATAATAAAATAGAATTTGGACTAGGTGACTTCTGTGGTCCCTTCCAATTCTATCAGCCTACTCTTGATTTCAACCTGAATTTTGTAGTATATCATTTAATTATTTATTTTACAACATTTCTATGCCATCACTATCCATAATTTCTAGATTATATCTTGGTTCAAAAACCAAGGCATGTCAAGGGAAGTTTGCCTTTGCATTTATTGTATTCAAAAATTAGCCACACAGCATAAACCAAACCTGTATGGAAAGAGTAACTGTTGATAAATAGTTAAAGTGCAAATGATGTTAATAATAGGATAATGTAGAGACGATGAATCTGCTATCATGCAAGACTGTAGAGAAGCAAGCTGTTATCAAGAAGTTTGATATCAGATTGTATGTTAGTGTGGCAGAGCAATTCTATAAAATGGCAATAAACAAAAGACTGTGACATAAGTAATACAAGTGCAGATAGTTGTCTATAAAATGTAAACAAACACTTGTTTACAAAATGGCCACAGGCTAGAAGGATTCCTTGATTCCAGGATCTGACATATGGAAGGGGGGCTCTGAAAACTTTCATGTTATAAATTTGGAAGAGTCCAAATAAGAACTTAGAAAATGGGGGGGAGGACGGGGGGATTAGGATGATGGAAAATATTGCACTAAAATTGAGGTGAAACAGAAGAAAAAGGAGAACTTTTGATATCCCTTTTTAAGAATGAGAAGTCTGTGGATTTTTGTTTTTAATTGTGAATTAAAGAAAGCCTGAGAAGAATTTCTGTTTAAATACTTGAAAAATATTTTCCGAAAATAAACTTTGGATAAAATTTATAGGGTTCTTCCATTCTGATATCTTTACAGAAAATGCAATTACCAATTAATTGTTTGTTTTGAGATTTCCACCACCTGTACTTCATTTTTTCAAGTTCATGGAAAATCATAGAGAACGCTACAAGTTTCCACATTTTGGAATTCTCTCAGATATATAAACTGCTGTACATCAGAATGGAGGAATGGCACTAGTTATCCTAACCATGTAGCATTCTATCCATAGAGGATTGTGGCTCATAAACCACCCAAGTACACGATATGTTGAGCCTGTTGAATGGAACAAGATTTCAATTCCAAGAGTTCTACAGAAGTTATGGAGGCTATAAAAATTGGGCTCATCATGAATATTGAACTCTCTAAGTATACATAAACTAGAGACTTCATCACTAGATATGAGACTTTGCTCAAACAGGAAGACAAATAGAAAAGTATCCAATATATCAAGATATGAGACTTTGCTCAAACAGGAAGACAGAAAAGTATCCAATATATCAAGATATGAGACTTTGCTCAAACAGGAAGACAAATAGAAAAGTATCCAATATATCAACAAAATTCCTAATCTGTTTCACTTATCTAACTTCAGGTGCACATATTCATATTGCTTGATCTTTCACACGTAGGGCCTGGCAAGAGGAATTGTGTTGGCACTTCTCACCATATGTTGTGAGAAGACAGCCAAAGAAAAATGCACGTTTCCTGTCTTTAGTTTTATTTGCTACTTCATTTTAGGCTACAATCTTGCTTATACTTAGGAGTAAATATAATTGAATCTTAAATTTTTATCTATAGGCTGATGAATCCAGGTTACTGTATCAATTAGGTCTCCATGTAGGTTGAGATGCTGGCTCTGAAGATTTGGATATGCTAGTTGATCAAAGTCCAGAACCTGGACCAAGAAAGGGCAGTTGGTATCAGTTTTGTGCCCAGCATTTCACCTTGTGTATCACCTTTGCCAGAACCAATGGGGAGAATAAACATAACATGTCCTGTGGTTAGGAAGCCATTAAACTCCCTCACTTTCTCTCTCTCTAATGTTGCTGTTCCTGTGTGTGTGTGGTGTCACTGTTGTTTTGAAAATTTTGATCACATTAGATTACTATTGTAAACCACTGTGAAAGCACTTGAAGAAAAGATGTGACTGGGACACCAAAACTTGTTTGGAAAAATATATGCAATCAAGGTTTTTTAATAGACAGATTGTTGTGTTTAATATCTCAGATGAGCAATATCTATTTCAATCATGATTAAGCAACCATAATGTGGGTATATAATAAGGCTATCTAGCTTCACACATTACCCATAAGTCATGGTTTGTTGATGAAGATGCAATAACTGGATTTAGTACAAAACAAGCGTGATAAACCATACCTTACAAATTACATTGGCCAGGTAAGTTGATGCTTAGTACCAGAGTAAAATAACTAAATCTCATTACAATTGTGCTGCACAATGCATTAAACCACAACCCAGCAAGCGCATGTTAACTTACAGTCTTGTGTTAACCTAGTCTATATAATTAATTAGTTCAATGTGTTATGCTATCCCATAAAATATATTTAACTGACTCAGCCATTAATATGTTACTATTTGTAAGCATGTGCAATGTGTTGGTAGGAAATCCTTGAAAAAGAGGAGGAAGAGTTGCAACCAAAACAACAGTCAGATGAAAGAAATCTGAGTCCAAAGCAGAAATGTATTTTAAGAAAATGTCTCAGATTTGACCCTCCCTAGTTCCCTTGTAGACTAATATGATTTGCAAAATTGTTCTCAGCCATTCAAGCTAGACCAGACTTGAAAATCAAAGTTATGAATACTAAAATTACTTTTATTATGTAATTACAGTTAACAGAATCTTTGCAAGTCTGAAAAAGTCTGTCTCTTGCCAGACTTCATTTACAAGAAAACTAGAAAGGGTCAAGTCTGAGAGGTTTTCTCAAAATTATATTTCTGCTTTGGACTCTTATATGATCTTTGTCTTGACTGCAGCTCTTCTTCATGTTCCTCAAAATTGTTCTCACAGCCCATTACCACATGTAAAGCAAACACAGCTCATGGCTTAGTGCAATAGTAGTTTGGACCAAGCTCTAATTATTTTTGTAAGCTTTAATGGAAACAGTAGTATATTTATGTTACTTGGAGCTAGGATAAGGAGGATTTGTTGAGGTGATTCCCCTTTAGGAGAATGAGCGCATACAGGGAGACATATTTGAGAGTAGTGTTTGAATAATACACACACAGCACACAGATACACTGTAAAGTAAATGTAGGTTTTTACTTCCAGAAAGGTTTTAGCAAAGTTCAAAACACAGTCCAAAATCATTCACAGGTAAATCAGTCAGTTTTCAATCCAGGCATAATCCAATAACAAAGTCCAGTATCAAAAACAGTTCAGTATCAGACTTACATCAAATCCAGGAATATCAATCAATTAGAAGGAACGGCAGTACTCTCCAACAGAAGGAAACAGAGATTGACTCACACTCTCTTCTGAGACTAAGACTAAGACAACCCAGATTTCTGGCTTCATCTTATGGCCGTTTGAGAAACCACACCCAATTACAATTTTATTATTCTCTTAAAGAGACAGTATTAAAATGTCTATCCTAATTTATATATTTCCAACCCAAATAGCTGTTAGGTGACTTACATTCATAACGTGGCATTTTCTGAGAAATTTGCCTGGAGAAGTGGAGAATGCAGCAGAGGCTGTATACTCTAATTGAAGATTAGGGGGGGTCAAAGGCTTTTAACACTTGCGTCTCATTGGGAGTTTTTAGTAAATGTAAAGATGAGACCTGAGGAAGCACTTATGTTTTCCTGATAGATACTGATGTAGTCAGAATTTTTTTTGGCCAGGTATGATGTATCTGGTGTTAAGGGAGAGCCTTTTGATATTGCTATTGTTGAAAATGTGTCTCTAAAAGGAGGACACTCTGAAATAACATTGGATGTTATGTATATACTTGAAGCAGGTATGAACCTTTTAGGATGGGATGCTTTGTCTTTATTAGGTTGTGAGCTTATCTTTCTGAAGATAAGTGTACTGTTCATTTATTGGCTGATGAACAGGAGAGACGTATAGTGTGGAAAGTGAAAGGGAATAGAGGTGTTTTGGATATTGCACCTGTGGAGGTGATATTGAGCCAGTGAGGCAGAACAATGTGATATTTCCCTGGAAGGGAGATGTGGCTTGAAGCCAGTGATAAAGTCCCTGTTAGGGGATGGGCTAATTGAGCCTGCAATGTCACCATACAATATATTTATATTACCTGTAGAGAAACCTGATGGTTTTTTATGTCTAGTGGTTGGTTTCATATAATCACGGTGATTATTATGCCAAATCCCTATACATTGTTAGGCAGAATTCCATATGAATACAGGTATTTTAGTATGATAGATTTGAAAGATGCTTGGACTTGCCTAGTAGTGAGGGCTGATTCAGATACACATCGAACTTGACAGTATCGATAGTGTGTTTTACCTAGTGGGGTTCTTAGAAAGCCCTAGTTTGTTTGGACAAGCATAGAGCAGGTCCTTGGGGGTTTTGAACCGCTTGTGGGTATAAAGGTATTACAGTATGTGAATGATTTGTTGGTATTAGGTGAGAAGAGAGATGCTGAGAAAGGTATAAATGCTTTGTTCGATTTATTAGAACAATAGGGTAAGAGTTTTAAGGAACGAATTGTAATATGTGAAGTCTGACTTAAGACGTTTGATTAGGTATGGAAGAATCAATCCAAAGAGAGGATTGAGGGGATAGTTAGATAGTCTACAACAAGAAATAAGAGAGCTCTTGTGGTGAGTTTGTCTGAGTTAAAGAAACCTTTCCATTTGTTTGTAGCGGTGGAAGAGGCATAGCTGAAGGTGTTTGTTCTAGCTCAGGTGTGATCTGGGAAGAAGAAACTTATAGCATTTTGTTTTGGGGATTTTTTTGGTTGACAATTGATGGATTTAATAGTGCATGGTTGGCCTTTGTGTATGAAGCTGCTATGGCTATATTTGTGGGAGGAAATAGGAAGCTGACTTTTGGAAGTGCTTTAGTAGTAAGGGTTTTAATGCAGAAAGCATGTGTGGCTTACATATGTTAGATTTTTAAAGCAATTTTATTGTCAAGGAGAATTTGTTTCTCTCAACTGACAGGAATTTAAATTCAGTTGAATTCCTTTTGTGAGAGAGACAGAAATGGAAGATATAGAACTACGTATGATTGTATTGAAGTTCTAGATTTACAGACAAAGGTGAGAGAGGATTTGGAAGATAGCCCAATAGAGGGAGGTATTAATTTCTTTATTGATGGATCTTCTTGGAGTAGAGAATGCTTATCTGTTATTTTGCTTAGGTGTGTGAAGTGTTTGCTTTAATGCAAGCTTTAAAACTTCTAGAAAATGAAGTGAGTAAGCAGTGGCTAAAGTTATAGAATACTTGGCTATAATATACTGTATGTTGAAGCTAGTAAGAAGAGAAGTTTTCCAAAAAGATTTTGGGAAATAGATTAGCAGATTAGGCTTATGTATGTATGTATAGATGTATATATGAGAGAAGATAATGGTTTTAGTTCCTGTTTTGGAATGGGATGTAAAACCAGGTTTCATTGATGAAGAAGAGAAACAGATGATGTTAGAAGATGCAGAGTATGTAGATTGGAAGTGGTTAATAGAGATTACAGATAGTTAATAAGCCTATTATGAGAGACATAATAGAGAAGGTACATGAGGGTACTCATTGGGGAACATAGTATTTGTGGATTTTGTGAAGAGAAAATATATTTGTAGAGGTATGGACACGATAGCTATGCAAGTGAGTAGAACATGTATACATTGTTTGTGAATGTGTATAATCCTGACAGGAGGAAGAGATTTGGCTATTTGGCCATTTTAAAGAATATAAGTTGATTGTACTGTAATGTCAGCAGTGAGTACTCCAAAATATCTGTTGGTGATTGTTGATCATTTGACTGGATGGCTGGAAACTTTTCTGTGTATGAGAGCACAAATGACTGTGAAGTTAATATTGGAACAGATATATACAGATATAGATATATATAGATAGGCATTGATAGTGCATTAATAGTGATAGAGGTACACATTTTACTTTTCATGTGGTAAAAGGGTATAAGAAAAGAATTGGAAATGAATTGGTAATAGACCTGTTGGGCTTTTTTCCACAGGTAGGGTGAAAAATGAGAACTACAAAACAATACATTAAAGAAATTAATGTTAGTGCTTCCGGTTTGGGCTTCTTTGGCTACGGACCGAAATCGCGATTGTCCACGGTTTTGATCCGTGCTCCCTGCTGGAGCGCCCAGAGCTGCCTGGATTCAGGGCTGAAGCCATCCTGTAGAGGTGGTGAAGAAAGGGAAGCCATCAGTGGGGTTGAGGAGAGCCGCATCTCTCCTCCTCGGCTGGCCATGACTCCCTTTCCGAAAGGCGGTTGCAGCAGTGGTCAGAAATGGCCACCTCAAAGAAGAACCCGACTGGACAAGATTGTGCAGGAGGAAGT
>JANHFN010083361.1:0-10444 GCA_032468175.1 Toxicocalamus goodenoughensis
CTTCTGCTGCTTCTGCTGCTTTCCTTGCATGAAGCCAGAAGTCTCTCTTTCTCTTTCCCTCTGAGAACGGAGCTGGAGACGGTATCCTGTGATCCCAAATAAAGAATGATCGATCGGTAGGAAAACAGGGAGGGGAATTTTCCTGCAGACTTTTTGGGGGATTTTCCCAGGGTCTCTTGGTCCTGGGATTTCAAATTATGAGTTTGGTGGACCCTGAGGTCCAAAAGGTTGGCGACTCCTGATCTATACAATGGATGAAGACATTTTCTACCTCCAGAGGGAGGGAGGTCTCCCAGTGAAACAGCATTAGAATATAATGGCTTATAACCTTTGACTTATAACCTTTGGTAATAAGTCTTTTCATCTAAAGAACAGTGTTGAAGACCTGAACAATTTCAACAATAAGCCAGATCTGGCATGGACTTAGCAAGTTGTTATATTTATTCTTCCACTGAATCCACGCTCCAGTGATCTATTTCCAAATGGAAGGAAAAATAATGGATGTGAGGATAGATAATTCTTTTATGGGCATGCCAAAGGTGTTCTGTAGGTTCACCTTAAATCAAGAGTCTCCAAACTTGGACAACTTTTAAGAATTGTGGGCTTCAACAGCCAAAATTCCTCTGCCAGACAGCCAGCCATCCTAGCTGGGGGGATTCTGGGAGTTGAAGTACACAAGTCTTAAACGTTTTGAAGCTGGAGACCTTTGTCTTAAATGATGAATATGCTACACATTTCATACCACGTAAATTTCAACTTCAATATGTGTGTGAAACGGTTTTACAACGAAGAAAGAGGAGAAAATAAACAGCTTTGTGGAGAAAGAAGAATGTGAGCGGCTCACTGTTAAGGTGTCACTTCAGATCTCACCTGAGGAAGCCGACAATGCCATGGATGATCCAGAATAGTTCATAGTTGCAGCACCCATTGTGACTGTGTTAGGTTGATTGTTTGCAGTGTCAGACAGCTGAGTCACAGCCAACATAGTTGGGCTGTAAGAAAAGGAAAACATTATGACTAGAAAGCAACGGCCTAAGTATTTTTTCTGCTGCTTGATACATTGGGCTTTCTTGTCTGCTGTGGAAAACAGAATTGACTCTCTTCTTGTCAAGGGATAAGAAGATAATTTACTATAGCATTTTTTGTTCCAAATGAGTGGTGCAGTATGCCTAGAGGTGGAGCTCTCGCCTCACGATCAGGAGGAGGCTGTGAGTTCGATCCTAGGTAGAGGCAGATATTTCTCTCTCTGGGCACGACGAGAATATATCTCCTGGAAAAAAAAACCCTCCACATTGGTGACAGGAAGGGCATCTGGCCAGTAAACACTCAGCTCCATTCAGTTGCCCAGATCATCCAGCAAGGGATTATGGAGTCATGAAAAGAGGATGCTTTTATTTGTTCCAAACCAGAATTAAGTTAGTTGGTCATTCTGGAAGGTTTAAATGCATCCCCTTTGTGGTGCCCTTTAAAATCCAATTTAAAAATGTTTGTCCTGGTGACATTAACAGAACCACCTCAGAACAGACTATAGGTTTCAGAAACATGCCATCAGCCAGAGTTAGTTACTGATGACGTTACCTAGTTTGGTAATGAAATGTCTGCAAGAAAACTAACTACCAAGCACCAAGAATCCCAGAGTTAGTTACTGTGAGATTTACACTCCAGATTTGTAGCGCAGATTATGCTCAAAGGTATTAATAAAACTTAAGCAGAATTGGGGCAGTGGGATAAGAAGGCAATATAATGACCGTAAAGACAGCAAAAGAGCTTCTTCAAAATAATGAACTGCTGGGCAGCTCTAGGACTAATAAAGAACAATATTTGTAGCTCAGGATTGAAATGAGGGACCCTTGGGGTAGTCTGAGTTTGGTGGTTTTCTTGCAAACGTTTCATAACCCAACTACATAACATTATCAGTGCTACTGTCTAGCACTGGTGGCGTTACCTAGTTTGGATAATGAAATGTCTGCAAGTAAACTATCAAGCACCAAGAACAGAGGTGGTCTTCAGCTGGTTCTGACCAGTTCTGGAGAACCGGTAGTGGAAATTTTGAGTAGTTTGGAGAACCGGCAATTACTGACTCTGACTGGCCCCGCCCCCCATCTATTCTCCACCTCCCGAGTCTCCTTCCTCTAGTTATTAATCTGCACTTTTAAAAAATGTTATGATAGATGGATGGATGGATGGATGGATAAATACAGAGGTGGTATTCAGCCAGTTCTGATAGGTTCTGGGGAATCAGTAGAGGAAATTTTGAGTAGTTTGGAGAACCGGCAAATACCTCCTCTGACTGGCCCCGCCCTCATCTATTCTCTGCCTGCCATTGAGTCCCAGCTGATCGGCTGGGTCTTCTTTAGTTGACCTGCACAGGAGAACGGAGCTGGAAAGCAGGTTAGTGGGGTGGGGAGGGAAGGGGGATTTTGCAGTAATCTTTCCCCACGAGTTGGGAGAGAATGGGGATTTTGCAATATCCTTCCCCTGTCATGCCCACCAAGCGACACCAAGCCCACCAAGCCACGCCCACAGAACCGGTAGTAAAAACAATTGAATCCCACCCCTGACCAAGAACCCCCAAGTTAATTACTATGAGATTCGCACTTCATCTTTGCAGCACAGGTTATGCTCACAGTGATTAATAAAGCAGAATTGGGCCAGTGGGATAAGGATATTGCCAACATAAAGGGATACTGCCAATAGAAAGATACTAAAGATAGCAAAAGGGTTTCTTCACAACTTTATCAAAATAATGAAGTGCTGGGCAGCTCTCGGATTAATAAATGAGAATATTTGAAGCTCAGGGTTGAAGTGAGGAGTCCTCGGGGCTCTCCGAGCTTGGCTGTTTTCCTGCAGACGTTTCATCACCCAACTAGGTAACATCATCAGTGCTTGTGACTGATGCTGGACTAGCACTGGTGATGTTACCTAATTTGGATAAGGAAATTATCCAAATGCAAGAAAAAAAAACCAAGTTCAGAAACTATCGAGGATCCCTTCAGCTGTTTAGATCTTCTAAGAAAGCGCCAACAGCTGTCCTGAAGAGTAAGAGGCAGGGTCTCCTCACCCTTGTGCCATTCTCTGAGGATCTACTGGCAATGCAGGTGCTGCGAGAGGGCATTTCTTAGTGTTTTTCACCATCAGTTTTTCCATTTTTCTCCACTTTGCTCGGCGATTCTGGAACCAGACCTAAGGGGGGAAAAAAGGAAAGTCTTTAGTCAAAGGAAGTTTTTGGACAGACAGGAGGATCCCTTAATCCAACCTTCTATGTTGCTGGGAATTTGCACAGGTGGTCCTCAACTTACAACAATTCATTTAGTGACCAATCAAAGTTACATTGGCACTGAAAAATGTGACTTATGACACAGCTGTTAAGTGAATCTGGCTTCCCCATTTGACTTTGCTTGTGAGAAGGTTGCAAAAGGGGATCAGACAACTGTAGGATAGTACAACCGTCATAAATATGAGCCTAGTTGCCAAGCATCTGGATTTTGATCATGTGACTCAGTGGTGAGATTCAGATTTTTTTTTACTACCGGTTCTGTGGGTGTGGCTTGGTGGGAGGGGCAGGGGAAGGATACTGTAAAATCTCCAGTCAGAGGTGGAATTTGCCGGTTCTCTGAACTACTCAAAATGTCCGCTAACGGTTCTCCAGAACTGGTCAGAACCTGCTGAAGACCACCTGTGATGTGACTGTAGGGAAGCGTCAATGGTTGTAAGTGGGGGAACAAAAGGGTCATAATGCACTTTTTCCATGCCGTTGCAACTTTGAACGGTCCGTAAATGAATCGTTGTAAGTTGTGGGCTACCTCCTCTAACTTTGGGTATCTCTACGAACGTGAGACAGGAACCTTGCTTCATGAATAGCAATAGCACTTAGACTTATATACCGCTTCACAGTGCTTTTACAGCTCTCTCTAAGCGGTTTGCAGAATCAGCACATTACCCCCAACAATCTGGATCCTCATTTAACTAACTTCAGAAGGATGGAAGGCTGAATCAACCTTGAGCCTGGTGGGATTTGAACAGCCGATAGTCAGAAGTGGCCTGCAGTACAGCACTCTAACCACTGCACCAAGAGGCTCTTAATTAATGAAATAAGTTAATTAATGATTAACTCTGGATTGTTATCCAGAAATATTGGATGCAACATTTCTGGATGACAATGTTTTATCTTTCTGCTGTTCAGCGGGACTCAACTCACCATAATGCGCTGTGGTGTCACACCAACCGAAGCCGCAATTTCTCGGCGCTTTTCGTTGTCAGGATAATGGTCGTCTTGGAATGTTTTCTCCAATTCCTGTAGCTGTTCTGGAAATGAGGTCAATCAATTAGCAACATAACGTGGGAAAACAACCAGGAAGAGAAACATTAGGGAATGACCCCTGAGCTTCAAAAGGATGTGTGTTAATATTCATTGATTTTAACACACACACACACACTTCACCAAGAGAGTCACATTTTTCTTTCCCTTTATGCCCCATGGCTCAAGCACCTCACAATGAGGAATAGCTGAAGCTGGCAAGAGAGCAGCTCTTGGAAAGATAATCTTGGTAAAGGAATAATGCAAGAGTTAAGATGCTGGATTTGTCAGTGGAAAGCCAGCAGCTCAGGTTTGAGACCCAAACGCCACATGAGCAGGGTGAGCTCCCATCCTCACCTCAATTCCTGCCAACCTCATAGTTCGAAAGCATGAAAATGTGAGTAGATAAATAGGTACCACTTCAGTGGGAAGTTAACAGCGCTCTGTGAGGTCATATTGGCCTCATGACCACAGAAATGTCTTCGCGCAGCGCTGACACAATCGCCTTGTGTGGACGTGAGCACCGCCCTTGTAGTTGGCAACGACTTATGGAGTAAAATCCGGAGGGAGTCCTTTTTATTAAAAGAATTGTTAAGGGAAACTCCTGGGAAAGAGGAAGGTGTGAGGGGAAAAAAAAGAAACCACCAAAGGAATTCTGGGAGTTGAAGTCCACAAGTCTTAAAGTTGCCAAGTTTGGAGACTCCTGCCTACAACAATAAAGTAGCGTTTCTGAAATGCTAGAGGGGCCTGTTTCCTGACCTGCCTACTTTAAAGACCTGAGAGAACTTTCCAGATTCTTTCAATAGAACCATTTTACTGGCCACCTGGCCCGGAGTGATTGCTGGTTTCTCCAAGCTACAAGGTCAAGGCTGGGCTGGGAAGAAATCCTTTTGCAGAGGAATCTGGGTAATGAATCAGTTTTGCAACCAAGATAAATTCAAGCAGTTTGACAGGGTTGCTAATGGGATTGAGGAGACAAACACTACTTCCAATTCCAAGCTCTCATCTGCTCTCCAAACTCCGTATGCACATCTGGAAATTAGAAGAAACCACAAAATGCCCCAGGAAACCAGGGGACAGTGGCTTTGTTCCAAGATGTTCTGGTTAAATGGGAGACTAAAGGTCGCCCTCAACTGTTGTTCATTTAGTGACCAAAGTTAAAACAGCACTGGGAATAAAAGTGACTTATGACTATTTTCCACACTTACAAGCATTGCATGGTCACGTGATCAAAATTCAGATGCTTGGCAACTGACTCGTATTTACGACCGTCGCTGCATCCTAGAGTCACGGGTGATCCCCTTTTTGCGACCTTCTGGCAAAGCAAGAGTGGATGGGGAAGCCAGATTGATTTCACAGCTTTGTTACTAATTTACCAACGGCAGGGATTCATTTAATAACGGTGGCAAGAAAGGTCATAAAACGGAGCAAAATGCAGCAAAGCAAATGTCTCCCTTGGCAACAGAAATTTTGGGGCTCCACTGCGGTTGTAAGTCGAGGACCTGCCTGCGGTACCAAATTATACAATTCAGTCAGTGGTGGGATTCAAATTTTTTTACTACTGGTTCTGTGGGCGTGGCTTGATGGGTGTGGCAGGGGAAGGCTACTGCAAAATCCCCCTTCCCTCCTCACTCCACTAACCTGCTTTTCAGCTCCGTTCTCCTGTGCAGGGCAACCAAAGAAGACCCAGCCGATCAGCTGGGACTCAATGGGAGGCGAAGAATAGATGGGGGCGGGGCCAGTCAGAAATGGTATTTGCCGGTTCTCCAAACTACTTAAAATTTCCGCTACCGGTTCTCCAGAACTGATCAGAACCTGCTGAATACCCCCTCTTGTTATAAGTCATGTTTTTCATTGCCATTGTAACTTTGAACAGTCATCCAATGAAAAGTTGTAAGTCAAAGACTATCTGTGTAGTCATTTTTGAAGTCATGAAAGTTAAAACTGCACCAAGATTTTTGGGATATTCCTTAAAGATCTTTTGTCTTCTGAGATCAATGAACATTGCACTTTGGCCCCTTTTCCATTCCTCACTGCCTAGATGGATGTTTCATGTTCTTTAAGAGAATAAAACTGTGGGACCCACCCAGAGGAGATCAATCAGGTTAATTTTATTACCCTGTTGCTACCCTCAAAGTTACTGCAATTTGCTGGTGTTTTGATGGAACAATTGCTTAGCTTTTACGTAACTGGAAAGCAGGCTATAAATATATTCTAAAAAAAAAATGAAGCAGGAATAATAGATGTTAAATTTGGGGTGGGGAAAGTGGTGGTTAAAAGGCTGTGTTTAAAACTGTTCAGGTTAGGGCTTAGAACCAATGTGAATCAATCATCTAACTTCCCAACCCAGACTGAAGTGGCTTGCCTCAAACTTGGAAAGGTTGGGTGTACTTAAGTAATAGAAAAAAAATGCCTTACACCCATTTCCCACTACTCAACTTACGACCACAGTTGAGGCCACAGTTGAGCCCAATATTTGTTGCTGAGTGAGACGGTCGCTAAGTGAGTTTTGTCCTGTTTTATGGACCCTTCCTGCCAGCGTAGTTAAGTGAAAAACCTTAGTTGTTAAGTTAGTAACATGGTTATAAAAATAAATCTGGTTTCCCCATTGATTTTGCTTGCCAGAACATCATAATAGGTGATTCACACATAACCATGGGACACAGCAATCGTTATAAATACGAGTCGGTTGCCAAGCATCTGAATTTTGAACAGGTGACTATGGAGATGCTGCAACAGTTGTAAGTGTGAAAAACAAGTTGTAAGTCATGTTTTTCAGGGCCATTATAACTTTGAACAGCCACTAAGTGATAGATTGTAAGTCAAAGACTAACTGCACAGTCATTTTTGAAGTCACGAAAGTTAAAACTGTACCAAGAACTTTGGGATAGAACCAACACCAGTCGGTCATCTAACTTCCCAGCCCAGACTGAAGTGGTTTGCCTCAAACTTGGAAAGGTTTGTGTTTACTTAAGTAATAGAAAGTTCCCCTCAAACGGGGAACGATTGTTTGTCTTGGGGGTGGGTGGGGGGAGGAACATGGCTTGTGCATCCAGACAGGCCTGCAAATCATATATGCTCCCTTCGTATTTCAAAGAAGGGAGGGTGAACCTGGACTCTCCTTTCTTGCTTTCCTTCAGTGACACTGTGGTCAGATGATTTCCCTTCCTTTCTTTATTTAGGAAGGGGGGAAAATGCTTTATGTTCTGACCAAGGCTTATTGGAGACACTAACAAACACACCTTAGTCCCAAAACCTTTTTCTTTATTTCAGTGGCTGTGAATTTTATTCATTCACAGCCTGTAATGAGTCTCACAGTTTGTAAATAGTCCCACAGAACTCTGCCAAAGTGCTTTGGGATTAGTCTGATAAGCACGCACCTTTATCTTCCTTGAAATGCTGCCAACAACTACATTTCCAATTAGTTATACAAGGCCAAATGGAGCAGAAATTCAACATGGAGCTTCAGGTTTCAAACCAATCAGTACTAACAGTTGCTTCCTGCAAAGGTTCCTGTCCCTTTGCTCCTCCTTTATGTCTCATGGGAGAGCCAATCACCTCCAAGCCTTACTCCCGAGTCGCCCCTTTTGTCTTAACTGTACTTGCCTTCTGGCAGCTCTGTGCATGCGCGTACTGGGAACAGACTCCCCTTGTTCCTCTGCCTCACTGCTGTCAGATTCTGGAGGATCTGAAGTCAGCACATAACTCTCAGCTGGCCCTGGCCCCACCTCTGTATCGGATGCAGAGCCCTCATCCGAGTCCTCCCCAGACTCCCAGACTGGCCCAAGTTCCTCCCCACTGTCAATGACTCTGCTGCCAGCTCTGCAGGCTGCCGGCAGATCACACCTTATACCCATTTCCTGTTACAGGTAGTCCTCGACTTATGACCACAGTTGAGCCCAGCATTTCTGTTGCTAAGTAAGACAGTTGTAAATTGAGTTTTGCCCCAGTATACGACCTTTCGACCCTTTATGTGAATCACTGCAATCATTAATTTAGTTCCAACAAATCTAACAGATTAAGAGTTGGAAGGGGCCTTATAGGTCATCTAGTCCAACCCCCCACCCAAGCAGGAGACCCTACACCATTTCTGACAGATGGCAGTCCCATCCCTTCTTGAAAGCTTCCAGTGGTGAAGCTCCCACTACTTCTCAAGGCAACTTCTGTTCCATGGGTTGATGGTTCTCACTGTCAGAAAATTTATTATTTCCAGGTTGAATCTCTCCTTGTTCAGTTTCCATCCATTATTCCTTGTCTGACCTTCGGGTGCATTGGAAAATAGCTTGACCCCCTCTTCTCTCTGTGGAAGCCCCTCAAATATTGGAAGACTGCTATCATGTCTCCCCTGGTCCTTCTCTTCCTAGACTAGACATTCCCAGTTCCTGCAACCATTCTTCTTATGTTTTAGCCTGCAGTCCCCTAATCATCTTGGTTGCCCTTCTCTGCACGTTTTCTAGAGTCTTGTTTTTAAGTTAGTCACACGGTTGTTAAGTGAATCAGGTTTCCCATTGACTTTGCTTGTCAGAAGGCTACAAATGGGCATCACATGACCCCCGGGACACTGCAACCTGTCATAAATATGAACCAAGTTGCCAAGCGAAACGTTTTGTTCTTTTTCAAGGGAAAAAAATAAACCGTCCAGTTGCCCTTGGAAAAAAAGCACCTTTGAGACAGCCTGTGCGTTGACCTTTGAAAGGGCCGAAGGAAGATTCACGCCTTTCAACCAGCGGAGCTTTCAACCCCTTGGAAAGCAGCTGAAGAGACCAGATTTTTGTTCCGCTGCTTGAGGAAAACGTTACGGGCGGAGGGGAGCAGGTGAAAGGGAAATGACTCAAGCCAGGTACCAGTCAGCCTGCCTGCCTTGCGGGGGCCAAGGCCCGTGGGCAAGGCGCGCTTATTCAATGGGCCGAGACCGAGGCGAGCAAGCGGTTCAGGCCGACGAGGAAGTGGACCTGCCCGCAAGCAGCCGTCGGCGATAGACGGCAAGGCGTGGTGGGCTGCAGCGCGGACGGACGGGGTCGGTTTCAGACGCAGCAGCCAGAGGGCGAGGAAGGCCGGGGGGAGGTGTCGTTGTTCTCCCCCACCCCCCGCTCTGACTGCCAGGAAGTCCAGCCCGGTTCGGGCTTTCCCTTTTCAAGAGCGCTCGGGTTTGGAATGAGCGGCACGGGCTGGAGGCCGCCCCCCCCCCTCTCGCCGCATCGCCAGGCAACCTCGGCCGCCGCCGCTGTGTGGCTAGGCCGGGACTGGCTAAGGTTTCCCCGGGCCTTCTGGGCGAGGGCGCTTCTCTCCGCTTTCTCTGCTGGTGCGCGCCTGAGGGCTTGGGTCGCGTTTCCCTGAGCGCATGCAAAGCGCTCCTCCCTGCGGCCGGCCGGGACTTCTCGGCGGTCACTCCGCCGCGGGAGTTTGGGAGTCGTAAAGCGAGCAGAAAAGAGCGAGGAGTAGTCCATTTCACCTTACAAGAAAAAGAGAGAGAGGAAGGAAGGAAGCAAGCAAGGAAAAAGGAAAAAAAGAGAGGGAGAGAAAGAAAGACAAGAAAGGGAAAAAAGGAGGAAGAAAGATAGAAAAGGAAGAAAAGGAAGGAGAGAAAAGGAAGGAAGGAAAAAAAAGGGAGGGAGAGAAAGAAAAGGAAAGAAAAAGGAAGAAAGAAAAGGAAGAGAAAGAAATGAAAGAAAGAAAGGAAGGAAAGGAAAGGAAAGAAAGGCATCTTGAGCCCCGAATTTCTCAGTCGTTGGATTGAGGAGGAAGCACGAAGTCGGGGGTGGCTCTTAGCGACCGCCTAGGCTAGAGATTTTTTGCAGGCTGAGTCGTCGGTCGCTTTGTTATTGTCGCTCCACGTGGGTTTCTTAATATAAGAAAAAGGCAGGAGGGGTTTTTTTTACCAGCGCCTTCGCCCGCTCCGCCTGCCTGTCACCCAACCCAGCCAAGACTCACTGCGTTGAGCGGGACTTGCCCGTGAAGCAACCTGCCCGAGGGTCGGCATCGAGCCGGCCGGGCTCCTTCTCCAGCCATGGACCCTGCCCCCTCTCCCCTCTCCCGGCCTGGAATTCCCCTTGCCCGTCGGCCGGTGCCGGCGCGTACCAAGGCGCTTTGCGCAAGAAAGCCAGGCGGACTTGGAGAAGTCCCTGGCCGGGCGGGCGGCTTGTCTGC
>JANHFN010083370.1:0-10444 GCA_032468175.1 Toxicocalamus goodenoughensis
CGGGCGGGGGGGATGGAAACGGAAGAGGAGACAGGAGAGAGAGTGAGAGAGAGAGGAGGAGAGAGAAAGAGGGAGGAAGGGAAGGAAGGAAGGAGACGGAAGAGGAGAGAGAGGGGGGTGGAGAGAGAAAGAGGGAGGAGGAAGGAAGGAGACGAAAAAGGAGAGGGGGAGAGAGAGAAAGAGAGAGGGAAGGAAGGAGACGGAAGAGGAGAGAGAGAGAGAGAGAGGTGCAAAAATTGCGTTGAAAGATTGTTTGAAACGAAAATTCTTGCAATCTACTCTCCATAATTCGACTACTTTAAGAGCCAGTAGGTGGGAATGCAACTAGTACAGGGGTGTCAAACTCAAGGCCCGTGGGCCGAATCCAACCCACAGGGTGCTTAGATCTGGCCTGCAGGGCTGCCCGGGAAACCGCAAAGGACTGGCCTCTGCCAGGGAAAACGGTGCTTGCGAGGGCCGTGCGCGAGCTCCATTTTTATTGGCAGAGAGCTGCCGGAGGCCGTTGCAGCCGAAAACGAAGCTCGGGAGCCTGTTTTCGCTGGCAGAGTGCTCAGGCGCCCACAGGCGCCCCCGACACAAGTGATGTCGAGCTGGCTATGCCCACCCTGGCCTAGGTCAAATACCACCCTGATGCGGCCCTCAGCGAAATCGAGTTTTAACACCTCTCAACTAGTAGAATTTTGCCTTAAATTCTCTTTCCATTCTTTCTTTAAATCGTCTCAGTTCAGAAACTAAAAGTTTCATGCGGCCAAGTCTTAATTTAAGGGCGACTGCTAAAGATCCATTTAAAAATGTTCTTTTTACCCTCTTCTTTACCTTCCATACTTTTGGGCTGGTTAAATTGCTTCGAAGTTCGAGGTAACCCTTCCTCTCTTCTTCCCAGAGTTGCTTTTCCAAAAGGCAACTGGACTTAACTTTATTTTCTTCTTTGAAAACATTTCGCTTCTCGTCCAAGAAGCTTCTCCGGTTTCTCAGAAACTTCTTGGATGAGAAGCAAAATGTTTTCAAAGGAAAAAAACAACACAAGGAAGTCCAATTCTTTTTTTTTTTTTTTGGTGGGGGGGGGAGGGAAACACCTTTGGGACAGCTATGACCTGGAAGTTTGAGAATCTCCATAGGCAATTCTCTCTTTTTTTATATCGCAAGAAATAAATAAATAAAACATGGTGCTGTAGAAAAAGAAAGGATGTATTGCATTTGGACTTCTGAGATTGCATGCTTATCATTTCTTCCTTTGCTCTCAGGGGGTCCCGCTATAAATCGATATATTGTGCTTAATAAAGTGGCAGTCGTAAAATTGCAGTGGAGACAGATGAGATTTGTTTGAGCGAAAACAGAAAGGAAAAAAGGCTTTGTCTGAAATCCTCTAATTTTTTCTGCTTTCTGTTTCAGTGGCATTACGAAAAATAGAAACGATTCATCTTCCTTCACTAGATAAATCCAGCCACCACTCTGAAATCTTTCAAAAGTCGGCTTCTCTTTGTATCGATCTGCCCCTGAAGCCCCAGCCTGCAGATTTAGCCCCCAAAGCAGGAGAATTGCCCCCCAAACCCCAACTGGGGGACCTGCCCCCAAAGCCTCAACTAGCTGACTTGCCTCCGAAACCCCAAATGAAGGATCTCCCTCCAAAGCCACAACTGGGAGAAACTTTGGCGAAATCTCCCGGCGGGGAATTATCCCCCAGATCTCAGCCTTCCGAGGCCAGTCAAAAATCACCCAGTATGGATCTTTCCCCAAAGATACAATCGAAAGAGATGGTCCAGAAACAGGCATCTGAAGACTCTGGAGATACGACCCCTGGATCAGCAGAAACCCCTGTGCCGCTTCCTAGAAAAATAAACTTGGTAGGTAGATAGCTTCTGTTCTCCATGTTGTTGTGATGATGATGATGATGATGATGATGATGATGATGATGATGTTCTGACCTAGGCTTCCCAAGATCACGAAGCAGACTCCTCGTCCTGATAAAACCCCTTTTAAGTGAATTAAAGTGAAGCAAAGTCCCGGCCAACAGTCTTTCATGAGATTTCACAACTCCAGGCCTTTATTGGAGAGTTGCCAGACCAATGTCTTCCAAACACCACACTGTAGCAGCAATTACTTTGCAAGAAGTCAGGAACGGATCTTCACTCTAATGAATTGAACTAATTGTCTCCTGCAAACCCCACTCCCCTTTGGCTGGTATTTATTCCCTATGGGTGGGACTATTCACTTTCCACCTGTGGCTTTACTCCTGAGTCGACCCTTGTTCCTTAGTTGTTCCCTTCATCTGGCAACTCTGTGCGTGCGCACACTGGGAACAGGCTTCAGCTGTTCTTCTGCCCCACTGATCTCTAGCTGAAGGAAGCTGCTAACTGTCGGACGGCCCTGGCCTCATCTCTGTCTCTGATGCAGAGCACTTATCAGAGCCTTCCCCAGACTCCAGGACTGGCCCATGTTCCTCCTCACTGGCCGCTGGCGGGCCTCACAGATTGATGATGATGATGTAGTGTCCATTCGGTCGTGTCCGACTCTTGGTGATTCTATGGGCCAGATCTCTCTATATCTTCCTATCTTGCACTACTTCTTTGAGTTGTTGTATGCTCTGAGTGGTGTCAGCTTTGATGGTGCCATACAGGTAGTCCTTGACTTATAACCATTCATTTAGTGACCATTTGAAGTTACAACAGCACTGAAAAAAATAACATGGCCATTTTTCACACTTAACAATCATTGTAGCATCCTTGTGGTCAAGTGATCAACATTCAGATGCTTGGCAACTGGCTCATATTTATGACGGTCACAGTGTCCCAGGGTCATGGGATCCTCTTTTGTGGCCTTCTGACAAACAAAATTCAATAGGGAAACCAGGTTCACTTAACAAACCTGATACTTACTTAACAGCTGCAGATTCACTGAACAACGGTGGCAAGAAAGGTCGTAAAATGGGGCAAAATTGATTTAACTGTCTCACTTAGCAACAGAGGGTTTGGAGTCCATTGTGGTCATAAGGCGAGGACTACCTGTAATCCTAAAACAAATAGGCAATCAGATGCTTAGCAGGACTTAATTATTCTCCAGATTTGTACATCTCCAGGCGCAGGTATGTTGATTGGCTTAACACAATTATTGGCATTTGTGTGAATTCAGCGTTTCGGAAATACACCTGTGCGACGTGATAAATTATACTTATAAAATGCAGCGGCTTTGAGAGCAAGGAATCTTTAGATTCCTCGATGATCAGTAAAACAAGGATTGTTATGTGTTATCCCTGTCCCAAAAGAGACAATTGCATCATCAAATGGAAAGATTTTGCCAACTTGCCTACTCACAAGAGGACCAGCCTCAACTCTGTGGCATAGAAACCTGTCCTAGATTTTCTGACTGCATCAGAATGGACTCATTGGTCTTACAGTTGGGTCGATGACAAGTCCAGTTGTGGTCACCACACTAAAAAAGAGATGTTGAGACACTAGAAAGAGTGCAGAGAAGAGCAACCAAGATGAATAGGGGACTGGAGACTAAAATATATGACGAACGGTCACAGGAACTGGGCATGGCTAGTCTAGTGAAGAGAAGGACCAGGGGAGACATGATAGAGGTCTTCCAATATTTGAGGGGCTGCCACAGGGAGGAAGGAGGTCAAGCTATTTTCTAAAATGCCTGTAGGTCAGACAAGGAATAATGGATGGAAACTGAACAAGGAGAGATTCAACCTGGAAATAAGTAGAAACGTTCTGACAATGAGAACGATCAGCCAATGGAACAGAATTTGCCTTCAGAAGTTGTGGGAGCTTCATCACTGGAAGTTTTCAAGAAGAGATTGAACTGGCACCTGTCAGAAATGGTGTAGGGTCTCCTGCTTGGGTGGTGGGGTTGGACTAAATGACCTACAAGGTCCCTTCCAACTCTGTTAATCTGTAATGTTACTTAGTTGGGTAACATTACAGATAATGTTAACTGTCTTCAAGAAAATCACCAAGCTCAGAGAACATAAACTTACACAGTTCAACCCTGAGCTACATTTTTTTCTGTTAGCACAATTACGGTTTCTGTGCAAAATACAGATATTTCTCGACAGTTCATTTAGTGACTGTTTGAAGTTACAGCAAAACTGGAAAAAGTAACATGACCTTTTCCATGCAATGAGCATTGCATCATCCCTGTGGTCATGTGATCAGAATTCAAACCCGTGGCATCTGGCTCATATTTATGACAGTTGTAGTGCCCCCGGGGGTCATCTTTTGTGATCTTCAGTCAACGGCGATGCCAGATTCCCTTAACACCCATGTTACTAGCTTCACCACTGCAGTGATTCGCTTAGCAACTGTGGCAAGAAAGGTCGTCAAACGGGGAAAATTCATGACTGTTTCACTTAGCGACAGAAATTCTGGGCTCAACTGCAGTCGTAAATCGAGGACTACCTGTAGATTTTAGATGGTAAACCAGCTTGCTAGGTCCATTTTGAGCGTTACCTAAACCACAGTGTGATCTATTTCGCTTCATTGAACAATGTTTTCGTCAGGATTATAAGAATGCAAGAACATCCGTGAGGAGACTTAGCGAGGGATCTCCGTTCCCCTCACGATGCTATCTTCTCAGACTTCTATGTTCCCGCTTCTTCACCCATTCCTCTCCATCCAGAAGCAGAAACTTTTAAAGAACTTTTTTTTTTTACTGTATCTCTCTTAGCTGGTCTTAAATCTTCAGGCACCTGTATTTTTAGGAACCAATTAGAGTTTCAATCTCTAAATCCATTATATTATTGTAGTTCTAAGCAGGGCTGGGCTGCTGGGGGCTTGCAGGGATTCAGGAGAGCCCCAATCTAAGATTTTATGCAGTTCGGAGAACCCTCAAATCCCACTCATATTGAAGGGTGAAAACTGGACCTCCAGGAAGTTCAGGAAGGGCGGAAATGGGCCTGTTCTGGCTTCCAGTGAGCCTCCAGAGCCCAGAGAGGCCGTTTTGCCCTCCTGGAGGATCGAGAAAAGCCTCCGGAGCCCAGGGAGGGCAAAAATGCCCCCGCCCCGCTGTAGTGCAGGAGGCCGACTAGGCCACGCCCACCCAGCAACCATGCAGAGAAGCCTTTGCTAAAAATTTTGAAGCCCACCCCCTGGTTCGAAGGTCAAATCTGACGCACAACCTTCCACATGGGATTCACAGCTGACAGATTCTTGCCACTTTATTTTTGGCTCTTAGAGTGGCAAATTCAGGGTTTGGTTTTGCTTTGACATAAAGCCCTTGAAGGCCACTGTTCAATTTCTTACAAAGCAAGGAGGGAAATCAACTTTTGACTTTGGGATTCGACAGCCTAGTTTGGATTGAATTAAGAGAAATATCGCAGCTTTTAAAATATAACTATCATTTCCCAATTTATCATCTGTAAGATTAAAATCAAGAGAAGAATATTTTATGAGTATGGGTATTTCAGAAGCTTGATTATTAGTCTTTGAAGACATTTGGTATTGTTTGCTGAAATTTAGAGGTTGTTGAATTGTTATCATCTCTGGACTTAAGAAAGTTCCAGGTTATCATTGTTATAAATTGGTTTGTTGTACTTTTTGTCACTTTTAATTTGTTATACTATTCCCCTTCCTCTTCCCTTTTATGCTAGTTTGCTAGTTTTAATGTTTGCCTCCGAGATTTAATAAAGATATTGCAAAAGGGGAGAGAGACTGAAAGAAAGGGAGAGAGAGAGAGAGGGAGAGAGACAGAGACAGAAATGCAAACAATTCTACTAGCTCTTGGTTTATGTCCCCTATTTATCTGATCTTGGAATGAAAAGCAGAATGGAAAACAAAAACAAGATTATAAAATCTTTTGCAAATTTATTATGCTCTTGGAAACCATGGAAAAGAGTTTTAGGTTTCACCTAGTTTTTCAGAGGATGCTTAACATGAAAACATAAATTTGACAAGGGAATTTTGACCTGAATTTTTAATTGAACCTGTTGTTTGTCATGTGCTACCTTAAAATCTATTAAGTGGCACTGATTAGCCCAGAGTTCCTTCTCAGTTTATTAGAGACTTTAAGCCAAAGATTTCCTTCTATTTCAGACATCTTAAAGAAGCCAGCTGCAATAATCCAAGTGTTACCATCCGGCCACATGCCTAGTCGCTTTTATTGTAGGCTGAGCTGGTTAGATTTCATTTGAATAAAATGCAGATTATCCTCTTTATGTCAGAGCAGATGCTGGGCCCAAGATTTCTTGTCTCGCCGGCTCGCTTATCGAAGGATGCATCTGTCATAGGCTGAATTGCAGCCTCTAAGCGATTTTGCGGTTTGCATTTATAGTTTTTATTAATTTCTAATATGACTTGTGAAGGGAATACAAAAATAAATATTAGGGAAATTAGGGTAGGGAAGTGGATAGTGGGGGAAAGCAAGAAAAAAAAAAGGCATTGACTTCCCACTTCTTTTGGTGCAATAAAATAAGGCATTAACATCTATCCTCAACTTTTTACTTTTTCACAACTAGCCATTTCTACAACAGCAGATCTATCTAATAGGTAAAACCCAAAATCAAAGTTTCATTTTTTTCCCCACCTCAAGCGCCAAGTCCAGAAGTGGTTTCCAAATAGAAATAAAGGTATTCAAAATGGTCAATTTAGACTTCTCTGCTAACTCCATCAGTTTTTGCAGCCATTTGTCCATGGTGGGGATTGAGGTGACCTTTCATTTCTGTGCGTTAGAGTAGTCTTCCTGCCATCGACACATACAACATCAGAGTTCCATTTTTCCCCCCAACTCTTGTTCCATTAAACCCCCTCAAAAAAAGTCTCTGCTTTTATTTCTATGTTTACTAAGAATTTTTCTGTATTAAGGGATGAACTATTCCAATATTTCTTTGCTTTAATCATACGGCCACCATAGATGACAAAAAGTCCCTTCTTTGCATTTACATTCTCAACATTCATTTGAGGTACCTCTCAGTTCCTTTATATGTTTTAGCCTGTAATCCCTGGCTGTCACACAGTGTGTCAGCTCAACAAGGGACAATTCAGTGCAGGATAACTCAAGAGAGGGAGAAGTAGAATTGCAGCTCATGCCAGCTGGGATGACCCAGGGCGTGGCACAAAGGCAACACAGTCAGATAGTCAGTAGGAGTCCCTTTATTTGCTCCCAATGTCCTGGTTACCTTCTGGCTGGAGAAAAACTCTCCCAGGAACAGCCTTTGGCTGCAGAGAATCAAGTCCAAAACAATGATCAACAAAAATTGTAACTATAAATCCAATCAAGGCAAGATGTAATTTCGAAAAACCATTCAATGAAAAATTGAGGACTATCTGTACCAAACCTTCCACACTTTGCTTGCTGAATAGACTAAAACCTTTTGGTTCAAAGAAGTTTTTAATCGAATCTTCATTGATGCACATTTGTTGCTATGCTGATCATCCTAGTTTTAACATGTTGGGATCATATGGTTTTAATTCTATTTTGTATCCCCCACTGTGATTACTATGGTTGCACTGAAATAAGAAAATGAACAAATGTGAGCCGTATGATGCAATTTAGCATCAACTATAGAGCCTAAAGATGTGGTGGCTAACCTTTTTGGGTTCCTGTGCCAAAAATTATGTCCATGCTCATGCGCCAGCACACAGAAGGCAATGCACACAGTCTCCCCTGCGCCCTGAGAATGTGATCCTCCCTGCCTCCCCCTTACTTGTACTTCATACCTCCCAGCTGATTTTTGGCCCATTTGAGGCCTTTTTTGGCCTCCCAGAGGCTTGACGGAAGCCTCTGCAGCTTTTGGAAGCCAAAAAACAGGCCCGTTTCATCACTTCTGGTATTTCCAGAAATACAGGAAGTGATGAAATGGACCCATTTTTCGGCCTCCAAAGGCTGCAGAGGCTTCTCTCAAGCCTCTGGGAGGCTGAAAATCAGCTGGGCGGCGCATGCATGTAAGTTTGGCTGGGGCTCGTGTGCCCGCACAAATGGGTCTGCATGCCACCTGTGGCACACGTGCCATAGGTTCGCCATCATGGGCTTAGAACTCTAGAGACAAAGAAACCAGCCTATATTGCTATGAGTTTTGAAAAACAGATTAACAAAATTGGAAGGTACCTTGTAGGTCATCTAGGCCAACCCTCCACCCAAGCAGGAGACCCTACACCATTTCTGACAGATGGCAGTCCAGTCTCTTCTTGAAAGCCTCCAGTGATGAAGCTATCACAACTTCTGAAGGCAACTTCTGTTCCTTCAATTGATTGTTCTCACTGTCAGAAAATTCTTCCTTATTTCCAGTTGAATCTCCCCTTGACCAGTTTTCATCCATTATTCCTTGTCTGGCCTTCAAGTGCTTTGAAAAATAGCTTGACCCCCTTCCTCCTTTCTGTGGCAGCCCTTCAAATATTAGAAGATGCTCTCATGTCTCCCTGGTCCTTCTCTTCACTAGACTAGCCATGCCCAGTTCCTGTAACCGTTCTTCAAATGAGAAGCTGATCAGAAGATGCTTCAAACAAAGCTGCAGGCAGACTTGTTTGTTCGCTGGTTTTTAAACATTCAGTTGTGTCCGACTCACGGTGACCTTGTAGGCAAGTGCTCTCCGTGCAACCCTGTCAATCAGAGCCTCTTTCAATTGTTGTGTGTTCAACTTTGCATCAGATCTGATGTTATCGCGCCAGCCCCTTCTTCTTTGTCCACTAACCATTCCTAGCATCGTTGCCTTCATCCGATGAATTCAAACCAGGCAGGAGAGGGGATAAAATGTTACCAGTGAGAACGAGCAAGGCAGAATATACTTCTTAAAATATTCCAAGCTCTTTCTACAAAGCTGAGTGTCCAAAAAGTAGAAAGATATGAAGTAACATTGCTTTTTTTAAGCCCGAGGCAAAACGAACAACAAACACGATGAGAAGTAATGGCTACTACAGCGGAAAGATTTTGAAGATGAGGGAGAAAGAGAGGAAGAGAAGAGAAAATCCTTCTGCAACCTTGATAACCAAATGGTTTATTTTAAACCGGACACATTTCTTTCAGCCTGTCTACCTTGCTGGGAAGTTTTTACTGTGTAGAAAAACAGAAGGAAAGAGTACAAACTACAGAATGGAATGGAATGGAACAGAAGACAATAACAGAGTTGGAAGGGGCCTTGGAGGTCTTCTAGTCCAACCCACTGCTTAGGCAAGAAACTTTATACTATTTCAGAAAATGGTTACCCAATCTCTTCTTAAAAACTGCCAGTGTTCACCAGCCCGAGGAGCGAAAAATGCCCACCGCCTGCCGTGGTACAGAAGGCTAAGCCATGCCCACCATGGCCACACCCACCCAGCAACTGGGCAGAGAACCTTCGCTAAGATTTTTTGAAGCACACCCCTACTTCTATTACACCATACACAATTAAACAAGCTGCAATAGTTAGTCGTTAAATTACAACTATTCCTTTAGCAGCTGTTCGAAGTTACAACAGCCCTGAAAAAAGTGACTTACAATTGGTCCTCACACTTCCCCACCCCCACGTTCACATGATCCCCATGGTCACATGGTCAAAATCCAGACACTTGTGTTTATAACGGTTGCAGGGTTCTGAAGTCATGTGATCACCATTTGTGACCCTCCCCCCAACAAAGCCAGAAGTGGAGGGAGTTGGGCTCACTGAATAAACCCATGCTTCACTTAACAACCTTGGCAGAAGGGTTGTAAAATTGGGCCCAACTTACTTAACTTCTGCCTTGCTTAACGGCAGAAATTCTGCTCCCAATTATGGTCATAAGTCAAGGCATATCCGTATTGAAATTGTCTATTTTGTCTCTCAATCATCCAGGTGATGGTTATCCCAAGGGTGTTTTTCCAAAAAGCAACTGCACTTTCTTGGATTTTTCCCTTTGAAAACATTTCGCTTCTCATCCAAGAAGCTTCTTCAGTTCTGACTTGAAGTGAAGAAGCTTCTTGGATGAGAAGCAAAATATTTTCGAGGAAAAAAAACCCCAAGAAAATCCAGATGCCTTTAGCAAAAACACCTTTGGGATTGTGCTGTAGTTGATTAAATAATTAATTCCACAGTGCCCTTCATTAACTGGACCAATTTCTAAGCATGTCATGTGCCCCTCCCTGCCTTCCCGGGTCCTTTATTTTTTGCTTTTCCCCAAATGCTGCTTGGTGCAAAAGGAAGAAAATTAGGCTAACTCCCTCCTAGGAAAACAGATCTGCTTGCATAACTTGTGGCTGCACTTCAGCCACCCGCCTTGTGAATAAACCACCCCAAATTTTGTTGGGAAATCAACAAGAAGTTTGTTTGTTTTTCAAAAGGAACATCAGCGTACTTGGACGCAGAGACAGATTGTTTTGCAAGAACTTAAGTCACTCAGGAACCACGAAGGGCTTGTAATAATAATCAGCGATAGCAGTTCAGGTAATCCTTGACTTACTTTACTTACTTTACTTTAATTAAATTTCTATACCGCCCCTCTCCCGGAGGACTCGGGGCGGTGTACAGCAATTTAAGAATACAAGAATACAAAAG
>JANHFN010083546.1:0-10440 GCA_032468175.1 Toxicocalamus goodenoughensis
GGGCGGGCGGGCAGGCGGGCGGCAAGGAAGGGCGGGGGGAGGGCGGGACGGCTTTGTTCCTCACCCTGCACGGAATTCGGACCAAACTTTCATCCACGCTGCCAAGCCGGCGATGCCCTCGCTCAGCTCCCTTCTTCCACCGTCGCGATGCCCGGAGCCTCGTTGCCGCAGCTTCTCCGGATTACGCCAACGCTTTTCCGCCAAACGCGGGCGCTTCGCTTCGCTTCGCCGCCAGCCCAAGAAGAGCCCTCGGCGGGGCTGGCAGCAGCGGCGGCAGCAGCAGCAGCAGCAGGTGCTCGGGCCTCCAGGCAACCCCCCCCAACCCCCCGCCCTCTTCAGCGCCCCAGCCAAGGCCGGTGACGAGAGGCCTGCGCAGCCGCCGCTGCCGTCCCCGAGGCTCTCTCGCCTTCCTTCAATCCGAGGCGCGCAATGGGGCCGCCCCTCCGACGCTCTCAGCTCCGCCTGTTTCCATCTGATTGGCAAAGGCGCCGAGCCGGGAGCCGTCCGGGAGTCCCGGTGAGGCGGGTGGGAGGAGAGACGGTTCTTTGGCCCGGCGGCCGTCGGGGGTTCGCTAAGGACCGGCGGGCGGCCGGGCTTCGTTTTGCCGCACTCAACCTTCAAGGAGGTGGACGCGGAGGAAGGAAGGGTTAATGATCGCGATTCGGCCCAACTCTTCAACGGGTTAATCAAATAACATTATTTGCGCAGGAATAAAAAAATACATTGAGAGCATTTCGCGCAGGACGATTATAAATGGGGACTAGTAGCGCAGAATTTGCCCTCGCTGGCCTTGAAATAAACTCCACCGTCTCCTGAACAGAATTGGTTTGTTATCAGTGTTTTGTTTTCGTTTTATTAACTTGTAACATGAGGCTTCCTCCCGGCTTCCCATTCAAGTACAGGTAGTCCCAGACTTAGCAACAATTTGTTTAGTGACGGTTCAAAGTTACACTGAAAAAAAAAACAAGTGACCATTTTTCGCACTTAGGGCTGTTGTAATATCACGTGATTTACATTCGGATGCTTGGCAATTGACTCACATGTATGACAGTTGCCGTGTCCCAGAGTCACGTGGTCCCTTCTTGGCACCTTCTGTCAAGCAAAGTCAACTGCATTCGTAATTTGACAACTGCAAATGTGGCAAAACTCACTTTAGAAATTTCTCACTTAACAACATAAATGTTGGGGTCAGTTGTGGTCGTAAGTTGAGGACTGCCTGCATTTGCTAGGTCCTGTCTTGTTTAGGTTTTTTTCCCCCCATTCATTGTCTAAATGTTAACAGTGGAGATCAAACCAATTTCACAATGTAGCAGTGGCACAGTGTATCATTTTAAGATTTAATATGAAGTGTGAAAATAACATGCGGTATGTAGGTTGGAGAAAAACAGCTATCGTAGGCCAATCCTGGAGGAGCATCTAGAATGGAACATTGAATATGATTTCTATGTATTTCTTTTGTTTGCAGAAGGACTACCTACAAGCATAACTTTCTGATACAAGTCATAATGAAATCATTGCACAAATGATGTACAGGTAGCCCTAATTCTCAATCCAACCTTCATTGTTTTGTCAAGTGAGCAGTAAGCTTCTTATTAGTGTTCCAGGTAAGTGCAGTCTTACCTGCACATGAAAGCTTTGTGATCTTTTCTGTTAACCAAGAAGATTTTCAAAGATCTCCCACAGGAAGTTAATGTTGATTCTCAAATACAGGTTATTCTATTGTGCACTCTAGAGAGCATCTAACTCCTTAGTAAATTTCTTACACAGTAGTTATATTGAGTAATTGAATCACCTTTGTTACAAATTATCTCAGCAATCAGCTCTTTTCGATGAAGTCCCCAAAGCAACTTATTTATCAACAATTTCAGAACCCCAAATTCTTTATATTCATATACATGAATGTGTGAGAAACCATTATTACTGATTTCACTTCCTGCTTTTCTGTTGCTGTTCTATATTTTTTTTGGTTCTGTTTTTTTTAAATATATAAGGCATTTTTTAAAAACCATAGCAGTTAAAGCATAGGACTAGAAACAGAGACTGAGTTGTAGTCTTACCTTAGGCACAAAGACAGCTGGATGATCTTGTACCAGCCCTAGGAAGAAGGCGGTGTCAATCACTTCTGAAAACCTTACCAAGAAAATGTGTCCAGGCATTGTCCAAAAGTCAGACATGATTGAATAAAAGAATATATATTCTGAGAGCTAAGATACTGTGCGGAAATCTTAAACTCCCAGGCCTCTGGTAGGAAGGCAATACCATAAACACATACATACACACACACACACACACACACACACACATACCAGTATATAGACATGTATATGTACAGATATATATGTATGAAAAACCATTATTGCTCATACCACATGTACATGTATATATACAGTATATGTATATATAATATATGTATAAACTTTATATATAAACTATCGTCAGCCTGATCCTATACTAAGTTCCATAGAGTTCAATAGGCATAGTGCCCATTAATTTAGGATTTCACTAGATACCTTAGACTTATCACTTACGCAGTACAAATAGTCTAGGTAAATCATACCTCATCATTTCAAACCAGCTTTAGCAACCATTCCCTGGTTCTGCTTCTCAGCTGAAGTGATGTATGTTTCAGTGCCTTCATGAACGATCATGGGTAGTTATTTTATATTTTGGGAACTTGGTAAAGAGGCGTGTATATGCATTCACATGATGATGAGTCAGATGTTCTTAGCTCTGGGAAACTCTTGGGCGCCCTGTATCCTTTCTTCCTGTAAAATGCATCTGTTATGAATCAAGGACTGGGGTACTATCCTTGTTAATGTGTCAGCTATTCATCTAGGGAAGAAAAGACACAATATTGTCTTTTTGTCTCATTTAGAACTATTACCACTGTTTAAGGGAAAAAAAGGGGTATTCTAAAGAGCTATACAGAGTGCAAGAATAAAATAATTCAAAATATGTTGTGATATATTTTTGTCTTTCATGTAATTACCCATCAAAGAGAACTCTGCAATGGAGAAAATCAGCCAACAGTATTTTTCTTTTTTTACTGAAGCTTCTATTTGTTCTATATAGACTGAGGAAACCCACTTTTATTAAACCTTAAGACACGTGATTAAGCATTCTGAGTCTTTATTCCAGGCTCTTAGCTGACTTCCGTCTCATATTTCACTAAAGCTGCCCTTAGTGTAAGAATCCGGCACAGAGGAAAAACTACCCACATCCTTCACTTTTATTCTAGTGACGTACAGGAAAAGGACACCTTTGCATTCTGGTGTATGTACGCACATACCCCACTACAAATATACAGTGGGGAGGAAGAGAACTGTTCGCTGTGCTAACTGATTAGAATCATACAATCATAGGAATGGAAGGGTACTTTGGAGGTCTTCTAATCCAGTGGCCCCCCAACCTTTTGAGCACCAGGGACCGGTTTCAAGGAGAGAGGCTTTTCCATGAATCGGAGGGGGCATGGTTTTATGTGCCCGTTCGTTTCCATGGCCTGGTTTCTGGCATGCTGCAGATCGGTGCCAGTCCACAGACCGGGGGGTGGGGGTGGTTGGAGACCCCTGTTCTAATCCAACTCTCTACCCTCCCTGACAAATGGATTGAGCACCCACAACTCCAGGAGACAAGCCATTCCATTGATTAATTGTTCTGTCAGGAAATGTCTCCTTTACATCCAGGTTCCATCTCTCTTTAACAAGCTTCCACTTGTTGCTTCTTATGACATTTGGGCTTTGTTACACGATGTCAGTGCCAGCTTGACTTTTTGACACCTCCTGATGAACTGGGAGCTTATTTTACATGATAAGAAGCAGTGTTCACAAAATAGGCCAGAACTAGAAAAGTAGTATAGATGTGGTGTTGTGATACAGGGCCTGCCTGTTTTGTAGTGAGTATACAGCATGCATATGAAAGAGAGAGAGTTTCTGTTGCAATACTACAACCTCCATTTCAGCTCCATCTGTCACAGATGACTCTGCTCTAAAGGCTAGGGATGAACAATCAACAGGTCTACAGTAATTGGTATGAAAGCAACTCCACAGCACAAGATGATGTGACCTTCAACCATCAGCTCCTGGCTATCATCAAGTTCACAAATTACACCAAGCCATGCTTCCTTTAATCATGCATTACTGAATAAATACCACAGTGACTGGATTGGTGGAGTGCTAACAAGATTATTACGTAGCACTATGCATGAACATACTGAATTTGCTACTGTATAGTCAAAATATGGTCAACAACTAGCCTGTCTCCAACTTAGTTATGTGACTGGAGTCCATTTTAATGATGGACAGAGGTAGAGCTGAATTGGAAGCAAAAAGCCAACAGTGCAATCTTATCTCTTGACTTTGTCAGGTTTCGAGATTGTGTCCACAGTGTAGAAGTGTTGAACTGATTTTTATTTTTTTTTAGCTCAGGGCACTATGGAGTCAGGCATATCAGATAAAAGAATGGGGAAAGGGGGAGGTGGGCCAGTAATCTTAGAATTATAAACATGGATGGGGCCAGGTTCTTTCAGGAATCCAAACAAACAGCTAAGGGATACTACCTGGAGTATACTGAATATGTTCCCTGAAGTTTTGGAAGAATCAGTCAATTTGTTTCAGAATATGCTGGTGGTAAATGCAAAAGTACAGGATATAATACTATTGCTGAAGTTTGGCAGTCTTAGTATACTCATAAAAAAATAAAACCAACTAAGATTGTGTTCCATAATTCTAACTAACCAAAAGAACAACAAAAAACAAATAATAAAAATGCAATGATATGTTATGATATGACATACATATTACACAGACACAGACAGACAGACAGAGAAAGAGAGACAGACAGAGGTTTCTCAAGCATATATAGATTAATGTGTAACATAATATGTTTGACTAAAAGATTACCATAGTCATTGTAAACTTTCATACATCATCTGTATCTTTCTTGCAAATAACTTCAAGTAATCCAGTGGGAATTGGGCCATAAATTTGTCAGTCCGATATTGAAGAACTATAAATCTCTTGGCTGTAACAAGAACAGAGAGAAATTTCATTTTCATTGTTTAGCTATCACTTTCCATCTAATAGGTATATAATTCAAAATAATGTCTGCATCTGAAAATGTTAACCTTTGTCTTAAAGAGAAATTAATGTATGCAATTACCTCTTTCCAGAACATTGTGAGAGAGCTATGTCACTATGACTTTAAGATGTGTGGACTTCAACTCCAAGAATTTCCTAGCTAGCCAAGGTTTTAGACCACAATGGGACTTCATCCCTGATAGTGTTAACACTTTGCATTAATGTCGCTTTAATGAACTTTTTCCACAGCAGTCTTTTTGTGCAGTTGAAACCAACCAAAAATTATTACAATATGATGAATCAAGTATTCTATTCTTTGGTCTTTTCAAACTTCTGAAAATAACCTTTGAAAATATTGTTTTCTTCTTAAACCAATTCAAATCAATTCAAACATCTGATTATGGTAATCAACCCCAATTAAATAATACCTGCAGCTGGATGTCCAATAAATGCAAAGCAGCAGTTTTATAACAATCTCATTTTCAGATCAAATGAAGACTAAGTTTAAGTCAGTCATGTACATTTAAAGTAAATTTATTTTGAAAAGCCAATTATGTCCTTCAAGTAAACAGGAATAATTATAAGCTAAGCACCAGCCTTTTCTAATATGCTTCTTAGATCCTAGGTAATTACATGATGGGAGGGCAGATAAATTTATGCTGCATAATTGCATAACATGAAGACAAAGTTTAAGCTTTTGTTCCATAGGTAAAACACATGTATGTAGAGGGCAATCAGCACAACAAAGAAAACAAATAGAGCCCCTTTAATGTTAAATTCCACAATGCCCAGAACTTAACCATTTTAGCTGTTTTCAAAAAGCTAAACTGTATTGGACAAGCTTAGTACTTGGTTGGGAGATTACCAGGGCATTCTGAGATGAAGATTAGACTAGAGAGTTGGGAGAGGGGTGGACTCCTAGAAGAAGATAGGAGCAAAATCCTATCATTACCAAAAATTCATTCTCACAGCCATGAAATCACCAGAGGTTGAGCTCCATTTAAATTAAAAATAAACTCAACACTAAACAAATAGTAAATAGAGTAAGGTAACTGCAGTAGGAATATGTTTCTTTAGATCAGTGGGCACCAACCAGTGGGCTGGGGACCACTGGTGGTCTGCGAGAAAATTTTGGTGGTCCACAGAGAAATGTCGTCCCCGCCAAAGCACCCCCCCAAAGCAACTAATCCAGGCTGCATGGAAACATAAGGCTGCACCGCCCACATGGCCTGCCCAACCGCTGGCCCCCACCCTTCAGTCAAGCGCAAACCTTACCTTGAGTAGAGCCACGCGAGTTGGAACTGGAAGGTAAGACCAATGGTGGGGAAGGGAAATCTGCTCCGGGGTAGCTTGCTGACGTTGGTGGGAAAGTTGGTCCTATATTCCAGAACTGCAGTAGTCACAAGACTGGCCTTTTGGTCATTCTAGAGCAGCTCCTCCAGTTCATGGCAGGCCGATGTACCCGGGTGGAGGAGCAGCTGCTCCGGGATGATCAAAGGGCCAGTCCTGTGACTACTGAAGCTCTGGAATATGGGACCGACTTTCCCACCAATGTCAGCAAGCCACCGTCAGTCAAAATTCATATTAGTGGTCCGCGGGATTTAAAATTATGAGTTTGGTGGTCCCTGAGGTCCAGAAGCTTGGTGACCCCTGTACTAGTCCGATCTCCTGCAGAGACACAAACCTATGCTATTTCAGACAAATGGTTGTCCAATCTCTTCTTAAACACCTCCAGTCTTGGAGCATCCACAATTTCTGGAGGCAAGTCTTTCCGCTGATTAATTGTTCTCACTGTCAGGAAATTTATCCTGAGTTCTAGGTTGCTTCTCTCCTTGATTCGTTTCCATCCATCGCTTCTTGTCCTGCCTTCAGGTGCTTCAGAGAATAGGTTGACTCCCTCTTCTTTGTGGAAACCCCTTAGATCAGGGGTGACAAACTCACATCGTCACAGCAGCGTCACGTGACATATCACGTGACTTTTTGCCCCTTCGCTCAACCAGGCATGGACCTTGCCAGCATGGTGATGCATCCGGCCCATGGGCTGGGAATTTGACAGCCCTGCCTTAGATATTGGAACACTGCTCTCATGTCATCCCTAGTTCCTCTTTTCATTAAACTAGACATACCCAATTCCAGCAACCGTTCTTGATATGTTTTAGCCTCCAGTACCCTAAGGAAGGGGCTCCAAAATCATTTCAAAGAAAAATCTGACATGTTCAATTTCTGTTCCCCCCATGCCCCAAAAATACATTGTGGTCTAAGGATAGGATTTAACTCTTGTCATTTGTTCCTACTTCCAGATGAAGTTTTATTGTGGACTTGCTCAGGTTTTATGGGAAGATGGAGGACATAGGTTAACCTTAATAAACCTGGGCTTCCTTGAATTCTTGCAAAGAGACTTGGCCTCTGCATTTAATGTGATTGATTCTTAAGGGCAAAATGTTTTGAGGGTAAAGATGATCATGGAAGCAAGATACCAAGGTTGAAGAGCTATCTTCTGGCTTCAGTACTGCTTTTTCACAGTTCAGCAGGTGCCCAGGAAAGGCATCCCAAAAAATTAAAAAGAATATAGTTTGGAAAGTTACATTAAAAAAAACAACACACCTGTTTGTAGTCATTATGTTTAATGGTATCTTAGATACATGCCCACTTTTGTATGGAAGGAGGAAGAGGCCAAAGTTAGGGGAAGAAGAATTTTTATACACATTCTGCATACTTAGGGAAATTGCTTGTTAAACTCTGGGCAAATTATAAAATGACAGTGAAGGTGGATTTTCCTCCCTCCCCTCTTTCTTTCTCTGTTTAGTTCACAGAGAGAAAATTGGTGGTACATTGCAACAATGACAAAAAGCAGCTTCAGGCTACAATACAAACCTGATTACAATTACAATTACAACCATGGATATTCAAGCCACATTGTTTTAAGTAATGTAAAGGTAAAAGTTCCCCTCGCACATACATGTTAGTCATTTCTGGCTCCAGCGGGCAGTGCTCATCTCTGTAACAAAGCCGAAGAGCCAGCGCTGTCCGAAGACGTCTCCGTGGTCATGTGGCCGGTAGGACTAAACGCCCAAAGGCACACAGAACGCTGTTCCCTTCCCACCAAAGGGGTCTCTATTTTTTTACTTGCATTTTCACATGCTTTCGAAGCTGGGACAAATAACGGGAGCTCACTCTGTTACACTACGCTAGGGAATCAAACCGCTGAACTGCCAACCTTTCTGATTGACAAGCCTGTCAGTGTCTTAGCCACTGAGCCACCGCATTTTAAGTACAACCCTAGAAAACGGTGTTAAAGTGTTTATAGCTAAAAAATTTAGAGCGTTAGCAAGGTGAAGCTTCTCCTAACAACCTTCAAGTTAAGATAGTACCCAAATGTAATTCAAATGCAATAGACTATTCTTTCATCACCATTTGCAATTGGAAGACATAACCTACAAAATATAGACAAACAGCCCACAATAACAGTGTTCTGTTTTCATACACCAAGCTCCGGATATATGTGAAGTCCATAAATGTTGCAGACAGCAGGTGGATATCATACTCTATGTGTGGCTAATAAAACCATTAATCAAATTATAAAGCAGACAGGATAAAGAAACCTCTATAAATGTTTCTGGGTTTAAAACTAACAATCTGTCATCACAAGCATATGATATCAAATATTTGTTTGTTAATGCAATGAAACCTCGCAATAAAATCCCTTCTGTATTGAATCTGCAGGAAAAACAATGTGCTGTGTATTGCTTGGTCTTGCCTATCAAAATATATGATCGCATTAATTGGCTGGAAGACATATGTTTGTGCAATAATATATCTGAAAGATAATGAGCCAGCATTCATATATAGTAAATACCATATTCTTCCATTGGCTCAGAAAACAAATCTGTTCTGTTTTCCTGTAAAAGGGAAAAGCCCAGCCTTGTTAGTAAAATGGCTTGAGTCCTCCTCTGTCTGCTGCTGATCTTAGATGCTTCGTTGGAGCTGTCAGTTATGTTGCCATGAACATTGTACCCAATAAAACCCAAGAAGTTGAGATACCAATGGTAAAAAAAATAATAATAAGTCAATATTCCATTTCAGACCAATGGGCAGTTGTGGGTGGAAATTTCTCCAGAATGGAAGGCATTTCTTACCTGTTCTTTATCTGACCTTTATCTGACCTGAAAGGATATGTTTTGGACCACGTAAAGGGGACATGATTGTGCCCTCCCAACAAACCCCTCCCTTCTAGGAAAACTAATCAAGGGTGGAAACTAATGAAGGAGAGAAACAACCTAGAACTAAGCAGAAATTTCCTAACTGTGAGAACAATCAACCAGTTGAACAGCTTGCCTTCAGAAGATGTGGGTGATCCATCACTGGAGGCTTCCAAGAAGAGACTGGATGACCATGTCTGGAATAGTTTAGGTTCCCCTGCTTGAGCAATGGTTTTCTGTCCTGTCTCATGAGGTGGATATGTGGCTATGCAGATGCAGATAGATAATTCCACAAAACATCCATAACAAAGTACATTTATTGGTACATCAGGTACCTTCATAACTCACATGTGTGATGAAGCTCTTCTATAATGACCAATCTTTTGTATATCATCATTGCAGAGTGAAAAATGGTTCTTTTCCTAACCCATCATGTACCGATAGAAAGAAAAGCTGTTATCAGTCTATGAGTGCAGGCAAGAATGGAGGGAAACCTCCCTCAACCCCTCCAGGATCAATTTAGTGATCAACCAGGATTACAGATGTGGCCACGTGACATGAACTACATTTCCCATGATGCATTCCCTTAAGGGGACAGTTCACAATTCCTAAGTAACTATCCCAAACCCCATAGACTGGCTGGGACAGCACAAGTAGCTTGGACCAGGAGACCTCAAAGGTTCCTTCCAACTCTGCTATTCTTATTATGGGGGTTTTAGTGGTTTTCATAGAATTTTAGTCCAGCACCTTAACTCTACAATACACTGGCTCTCATATAAATTTATCATATAAACAAATAAAAATTTAATTAACCTGCTATCAAATCTCTGGATAAACCACTTAAGGGGAAAGACCCAAGAAATTCAGTTTACATCTGAAAGATATAACACCGGAACACCATTTTTAGGTTTTGAAATCAGTTCACAGTGCAACTTGTGTCCTAATCAGAAGTGGTATTCAGCAGTTTCTGACCAGTTCTGGAGAACTGGTAGCAGAAAGTTTAAGTCGTTCAGAGAACTGGTAGCGGACATTTTGAGTAGTTCAGAATACCACCTCTGACTGGCCCTGCCCCCATCTATTTTCTGCCTGCCATTGAGTCCCAGCTGATTGGCTGGGTCTCCTTTTGTTGCCCTGCACAGGAGAATGGAGCTGGAAAGCAGGTTAGT
>JANHFN010084124.1:0-10425 GCA_032468175.1 Toxicocalamus goodenoughensis
AACATTCCCAATCAGGGTCTAGGATAACTCACCATGGCCAACTCACCCCATCCAACTTGCCATGACCAACTTGCTATGGCCAACTCTCCTTGGGCCAACTCACCATAGAACAAGAGTTATACTAATATAAAAGAAATGATGGAATATTATCATTATCATTAAAAACACTATTTCCTCATTGCCTAGGCCTTTGACCTCATTGCCCTGATGTCAGCAATTTTATCCACATTTCTTATATTCAAAAATATAAATCTCTAGGCCATCAGAGTAGAGTCTGAGTGACTCAAAAATTCATGACTACCAAGACGAAACCAAAAGGTTATCATGATGCTGACTCACACTGAATGCAGCACACACTTGGCCTGGTCTTTTTCTTAGCTAACATGTGATCTGAAGATCATGGTGAGATAACTTCCCATATACCAGGCAGCTTACTGCTGTCAGCCACCAGTCTATTTAGATCACACCATTCAGATGCAACTAGTTTCCAGGAGACACTTGGGGAAAGGTCCCCTTCTGTTGGGAATCTACTCTATAGGGATAATCAAGAGACTAGGCAGGATTAACCCCAAGAATCCCCTTTCTTTGCATTGATTCAGAGGAAGATATTTTGAATCATCAAAGAATTATGAGAGACGAATTGCCAGAAAATACAAGTGGGGCAGTACTGGGGGGGGGGGGAGTGTCCTTTGGGGGATGTTGTAAAGAGGGTGATCAGACTGTAACCAGACTCTAGATGAAGCATTTGGATCCAGTCTACATTCAGGTCTAAGTATGGGATTTAAAAAGGCATTGATACAGCATTTGGATTGGAGAATAGAGTCCGGAAAGTCCAGGACTTTCCAACCCAAGATAGAGAATGAGATCATGCAAATAACAAAGAGGCCCATATAAATTAAACGCTGCAGTTTGCTGCTAGCACCATCTACAGGACCTCAATAGCTACTACAAGAAGGGGCAATGCCCACATCAGAGTAGTCAAGGTTGTGTCTGTTCCAACAGAAAAAAAAAGTCTAAAATACATTGATCCAGGTTCTCTTCATTGCAGATTAAATTGCAAACATTCCCATATTGATGTTTAGAATAGAATATTACAATGAATTCTGTCCAGCTTTTCTGTCATTATTTTTACTTCTGTATTTCAAGTCTAAAGAATAAATACATTCCTGGTGGCTATATGTTCCTATGAAGCCACCAGGAAGAGTAAAAATGAAAGTGGTAGGGACTTCCGTTGATGTGGTGGCATAGCGAGGTAGGAGAACCTTGATCCGCTCTCCTACATCAGGGTTTTTGCTCGTGGACAACCATTCGAGGCGAAGTTAGTTCCTGGTGGGATCACTTAAGTGAGGAAGAACTCTTGGTGCCGAAGCGGGAATTGCAATCCTGGAGGTAAAAAAGAGAGCCTGAAGCACATGGCAAAAGAAGTCAGTCAGTTAGGCTGGCCCGAAGACATGACAGAACAACTTTGAGAAGGAAGTGGAGAGATGAGATCGAATTTGGAGTCCGGGAAAGAGGCCAAAAAGAAATCGATGTTGGATTATAACTAATGGATAAATTTGAAAGATAATTGGTACATGTGTAAAACGCTGGAGCGGAAGGGGCAAAGTGGAAAGTGGCAGCAAGACTGAGCTGTTTACCCATAGCTCCGGATAAAGTGGAAAATTGCTTTCAAAAAGGAAAGTGGAAAGGAAAGAAGAGTGACTATTGATGAGGAAAGTTTTGTATTTCCAGCCACATGAACATACCACGGAGAGTATTCTATAGTGGAGAAGAATTGTGAAACTTTGAAATCTTTGAAAGTGATTGGAGGAATGACAGTGCAATTCATGGAGGCAGACATTCTGTCAGGGAGAGCGGAGTAAAGTGGCAGAGGTACCAGACTGAACTGAGAACTGAGAATTGAGACTTGAAGTTATTACTGGATATAACTGGATTACTAAGGAAACACTAGGAAAAAAGGAGATTGTAAATCCTCTCCTCATTTAGTGTTCGTTTTGTTCTCTTTTTCTCCCTTAAAATTGATCGGAATAGTATAATCTATTTTTTCTATTTACTTAGGGTATATATTTAATTAATAAGAAAACATGATTGATTGGTTATTTTGAAATAAGTTTTAATTTAAGTAAGTGATATTTAACCCCTTTGGAGTATATTTTATATCTTTCTTTTTTTCACTCTTTACATATATCTGATTGACTATACATTAATGATCTTAATATATTGATTAATATAAAGATGAGATAATTAATTGTTCTTTCCCGCTTTTTCTTCTACCCTAGTTTTATCATCTTGCCAGAATTTTCAAGCCAAGGCTTTCTCACCAACATTTCACAGAGCAGGATGTGAAATAATGGGGTTCAATTTTTAGAAGGCAGATTCTAGTTCAATCTTACCAAAAATTTTTACAAATGGTATGAATTCACCAGAGAGAGGGGGGGTTTCCCCTTCACTCTGCTCAAATGAGACAGTCCTCTGTTGAAGATGCTTTATGCAGTATTCCTGCAATGGACAATAGGTGGAATTTGGTAGCCTAAGTTTAATTCTGCAATTCTATATAGATTTCCAAAATATTCTGGATCTATAATGCCTGTTTTAGATAATGTAGCTCGTTGGAGAAGGAAGCAATAGGACAGGCTTGTTTGCACAGAGATTTCATATGTGCACAGCAGATATTTGTGGTTATAAAGTTTAATTTGACTATCTCTTCATTTTGGTATGTTCCCTAGCATCAAGGCTCTTAGCAATATAAGATATATAACTCTGAGATAATTTTCAAAAAATGATGTGTGATGGAAAATATAATTTAATTGGACACCACTGTTGGTGGAATTATGATATTCTAGCAATATTCCTTCAATAGATAGTAGCATAATTAACCATTGCCTGTTAAATTAAGTTGAAACATTTTTTGCTTAGATAGTGAAAGCCATTGTTCTTCTGGGTTCCAATATTTCATCAAAAAATGAAATGCACTAGAATCATGAGCCACGGTGGCACAGTGGTAAGAATGCATTACTCCAGGTTACTTCTGCTGCCTGCCGGATGCCTGCAATTTGGCAGTTCAAATCTCTCCAGGCTCAAGGTTGACTCAGCCTTCATCCTTCTGAGGTGGGTCAAATGAAGACCCAGATTGTTGGGGGCAATGTGCTGATTCTGTAAACTGCTTTGAGAGGGCCTTAAAGCACTGTGAACCGGTATATAAGTCTAAGTGTTATTGCTATCATACAACTAAATGTGAAGATTATAAAAACATAAAAACTGATGGGACTAACCAAGACCACCTGCGCCTGGAAAGGAGGGATACTATGGATCCTGGCTGCCAGGATTCAAGAGAAAAGACTTCTCTGCCATAGTTTCTGCCAATGGAACGTCCTACCCACTGAGTTGAGATTGTTTCCCGCTCTCCAGACTCAACATCTTGTGCTAATGATTTTATTTCATCTGCTTGTTATTTTATAATTGATGACCTTAATGTTTTTAATATTTTTATGCTGCAAGGCACCCAAAGTCATTTGACACAAGATGGGCAGTACACAATACATTTCATAATAAATAAAAATAATAAATAAAAACTCAGGATGTGGTAGTGACTGAATACTGGTAGAATTATTTTGGGATAACTAGAACAACATTAGGACTCTATCATCAATGAAACACCAAAAGGGTTTTACGTAAACTAATGCAAGGGTGGAATAAAAATGGAATAAATAAATAGCTTATGAGCTCAGAACGTTATTCTTGGTTGTCTTCCAAGCAACACACGTACATTCTTAGAGCAAAAAGAAAAAAGGATTTAGTTTTGTCTCTATCAACTTGGATTTAGTTGCATAGAGACAAAACTCATTCCCTTTTTCTTCCTGTCCTAAGAGAAGCCAGGGAACAGTTTACCAAGTAAATAATCATATGCTGTGTTGTGCAGAATCATGCTCTTATTACTCAATACTTATTTTGGCATGCTAGAATAACAAACAAACATCAGATGATTCAGTTGGAAAGAGGAAAGGCTCGTGATCAAGGTATCTCTGCTGCCAGGTTAAACACTACAGATATAATCCAATAGTAATAGTAGAATAATATATTATTTATTAATAGGTAATTGATAAGAGATAAGGAATACTTGCCAATGGTTACCTATTACTGTTTACTATGAGCTGTCAATCTTAATATCAAATGTAATAGAAAGAAATATGTTTATTGTTCTATTTATATTCTTTCTATTTTTATATATTTGTATGTTTGTTCATGTTTTAATCTTTTGTAAATAAAGTCTATTTTAAAACTTTTTTTAAAAAAAGAGAAAAGTCTCATTCCATTCTCTTTCTAGAAGGAAAGAGACCAATGAACAGTTCAACATGTTAATGATTGGAAAAGTATTTGCTATGTTTTGCAGAAAAATACTTACTGTCATTTAGAATCTACTTCTAGACTCTTGTTCCTTTCTCAGTGACCAATTTAGCCATGGGTTTTTTTTTCTGAAACTGGGATCATTCAGGGGGAAATCCTTTCTTTCCCCTGAATAGATTTTAGGGAAGGGGTGTCAAACTCAAGGCCCGTGGGCTGAATCCAGCCTGCCAGGATGCCTAGATCTGGTTCATGGGGTGCCTCTGCCTGCGAAAACGGAACTCGGGAGGGCCACGCTGGCACAGTGCACGAGGCATCGCAGGCGTTCCTGACATGAGTGACGTCAAGCTGGCCATGCCCAACCTGGCCATGCCCAACCTGGCCCTCCCAAGGTAAAACACAAACCTGATTCAGCCCTCAATAGAATCAAGTTTGATGCCCTTGTTTTAGGGGAAACTATTTCGGAATAGTTTGTGTTGCCTTCTCTGAAAGGAGGCTGAAAACACCACCACACAGCAATAAATCAGCTATTTGGTATAATTTTTGTATGAAGAATATTTATTTATCCAATGTACAGATCTCCTATCTCAACTAATGACCCCAGGTGGTTCATAAACCAAAAAAAAACATGTAAAAGAGACATAGATAAATAAAAAATTAAGAACAGGAGTAAATCAAGTTAAAACTTGTTATACTTACAGCCACTTACCTCCAGCTTTTCCACCTTTATCTGGAGCCAGAGAAATTTACTCTGCCTATTTTGCAAATTCTAGTACTGTGAGCAATACAGGTCGACCAAGATGCATTTCTCCTCTGTTGAAGATAATATTTGCCTCCAGCATTTCGTAAGGCACCCTATAGACTGTACTGGATTCTTTCAGATTTGGGTTTGACTATTGACTAATAAGGCATTCCTCCACACTAACAAAATAGCAGAATTGGAAAGGACCTTTGGAGGTCTTCTACTCCAACCTATCTGCATGAATCATATATTACAAGGAAGATGACCAATTTGGACAAATTAGTTTGTATGGAGATTGTGTTGCTCTTGTGGCCAATCTTCATTCAGATTGCAACCCATCCAATGAAGAACAATAGATCAGGACACAACAAAGTCTATAGAGTGTCTTGTCAATAAAACATAATCAGTTGGAAAGTTGAGGAATTGATGACTTTAAAAAGGAGAGGTTAAAGAGGTTGAGAAAGCTTTTGCAAATCATCCAAGCTGTAGTGCTCAAAAGATGTGGACTCATGGACAACCATCTGTCAGTCACAGCAGGAATGGGCAATAAGGGGGGCATCTCTCATTTGGGGCATTGGAGAAGTGAGCAAACAGATGGGAGAAGGTGGATTTCAAATAGAAACACAGAAGAAGGAACACCGCAGGTTTTTTTTTTTTTAAGTAGATAAAGAAGTTCTTGGCAGGAGTTTTAGAGAAAAAAGAATTCTAAAGAAGAAAGAATTGCATATGTTGAAGCATCTTAGAATGGAGGATTTAGGAAAGATTGTAGGTGAGTGTATTAGCTGTAAAGAACCTGTTTTATTTGATTGTGACATTTGAGAAAAGTTTGATTCACTTGGCAGCATGTAAACCAATATGGAAATATATATTCTATGTGGATCGGACCTCAACTTTTAGTAGTGCTGTCTGGATTCAAAACTGTGAAAGAAGGAATGACCAGCTTCGCAGAAGAATTCTTTAATCGACAAGAGGATCCTTTCTTCACTGTTTTCGGGAAAGGAAAGGGTAAGTAGTAAGAAATTGTGTGTAAATAACATTCACACTATAATCATTATAACTACTGGCAAGATTATTCATTGTATCAGAAGGGAAATGAGGCAAAGTAAGGAACATGATAAAGGAAATATTGCTTAATTCACTTCACACCAAATTATTGTAAACTCCTCCATAGCTTTCCATCAAATCCATTACATTCAAACATCGATTTAGACATTACTTCTTTTTCACTAAACATCTACCTTTTTTCCCTGAGGTTCTCATCATCCCCGTTTAACTAACACTTTATCCATCTTCCTCTCCAGTTCCTCCTTTGGCCTCCTCATCCAAATTTTGCAAATTTGTTTTTCACAACTTCTGTCTAACCCACTTAAAGGCATTAGTACCTATTGAGTCCTTTCCAAGGACTTGGCCTGATGATGATGATTGATGATGGTTTACTAAATTTGTTTGTCACCCATCTCATTGTGAAGCGACTCTGATGGCTTAAAATGTTAAAAGTGATAAAACTATATTTGTTTGTTTGTTTATTGGCCACCCATCTTATCATACGTATACACACGCCTACACACACACAAATAAATAAATTAAAAGCAAGAATTAAAAACCAAGGACACATGAGGGCAGGGGCAGAATAGGTAGGTTCTGTTGTTACTCAATCAACCACCTCTATTGTGCTATTCCTCCATTGGGTCCCCAGACCAACAGGCAGACGCAGGTCTTTATACATACAATTGAGCCTAAATTTTCTCTTGTTAAGTGAGACATTTATTAAATGATTTTTGCCACATTTTACAAAATTTCACAGCACAGTTGTTCACTTAAACTGCAAGTGATAAGTTAGTAACCTGGTTGTTAAGTGAAGCTGGCTTCCCCATTGACTTTGCTTGTCAGAAGGTTGCAAAAGGTGATCACTTGACCCTGGGACAATGCAACCGTCACAAATACATGCCAGTTGCCAAGTATCTGAATTTTGATCACATCATCAAGGGGATGCTGCAATGGTTGTTAAGTGTGAAAAATGGTCATAAGTCATTTTTTTCAGTGCCATTGTAATGTGGTCACTCTTGCCCAAGATTCTGGCAACTTCAATTCTCTCTATCACTTTTTCATAATTACATCATTTTAGAAGGCTTTGATGTCCATTCTCTAAGACAGAGGTTGGCAAACACTGTACTTTTGGTTGCCATATCACATATGTCTCCCAATGTTCATGTGACTCCCAAAATGAACAAATATTTTTGTAAGAAGAAAATAACATGGCCAGAAGCATGTCACAAAGATTTGGTATTGCCACCTGAAACCCAGGGAAATGTATGCCAAGAACTGGACCTGTTTTTTTTTAAACATGAATGTTATCAGGAATCATTATAATTGTCTGCTGATGCCTTCAGGAATTGTTTTCTCCAATGGACATACCTGGAAACAGCAGCGACACATTGGCGTCACTTCTCTACGGAAGCTGGGCCTGGGGAAGAAAAGCATTGAGCATCAGATAGAAGACTCAGTTCAGACACTGATTGAGATCTTTACACAAACAAAAGGTATGCAATTTGTGGTAATTACAACAGTTCAAGTATGTCTGAAAATAATCTTTTGTATTCTCAGTGTTTCAAGTAAAAAGAAATGCATTTTATCTTATTTTAAGAAGTTATCTTCTTTATGAAATTCATTATAAAATATCTTGATTTGCAGGACAGCCATTTGACCCTTCATTTTCAATGCAACATGCAGTTTCTAATGCCATATGTTCTTTGAGTTTTGGACATCAGTTTGCTCCTGCAGATGAAAACTTCAAGAAGTTAATTCAAGCCTTTGAAATTTTAGTGAAATTCACTGGCACCTTTTTCCATTTGGTGAGTCAACTTTTCTATTAAAGAGACAAAGCGCCCCAAACAAACTATGTTTGTAGCATTTCCATGTAATCCTGAATGTAAGGCATGGAGGGAGCCTTGGAAATCTTCTAATTTACTTCTCTCCCCAATAGGTGTGGATTCCCTTGACTCCTGGATAGGTCTTTGCAGCTTTCTTTTCAAAATTTCAGAAGGGGTTTGACATTGCCAATTTGTAGGGTTGAGAAACACTGACCCACTGACCTTAGTAAACTTAGTGCTTGAGTTGGAACAAGAACTCAAAATATCTCAGCTTCTAGGCTGTTGCATTAACCACTATACCAAAGTGGTTCTGTCCATGAAGGAATCCGTCATTTTTGTATCAACCCTGCCAGTCTGGATTCCATTTCTGGAGTACTCTAAAAAAAAAATCAATACTTAAATGTTAGTCTTTTGGTATTCTGGTAGCTAGTGTTAAAGTAGATATTAAATGCAACTAAGACGGCCCTATAGTTTGTAAGGGATTGATTTAAGAGCTGACCAGCTGTTACATTGATGTAATACTGGGAATGAGTCAGCAAGGTTTTTGGGCCAATATCACTTTAAGAGCCTGTAATAAGAAGAGGCCCAGTTGGGGCATATCACTCTCTCTGTGTTTGCTACCATGCTATAATTGCTGTTTGCTGTTTGTCTAAGGTCTAACTAAAGTACGTGTATGTATATATTCTTTATAGATAAAACCACTATTTAAAAACAAACCTCTGCTTACTGTATTTGCTCCTGGGTTGTCTCACATAATCACACTGTGCACACTCTGACATTTTTTCTTTAAAAAATATGTAGCTTTTGGATTACAGGATACAGTTTGTAATCTTCATAGGACAATAGAGAAATAAATGTAAAGAAGTTGAAGCTATGGTATCATATTATCAGTTCAGTATTTACAATCCTGTTAAATCAGTTTTACAATCCTCATAAGTTTGCAGTCTTCCTTTGCAATTAATGTAAACCAGGGGTATCAAACTCATGTCATCATGGAGGTGTCACATGACATATCAGATTTTTTTTCTCCTTCGCTAAACTGGATGTGGGCATGGCCAGCAGCACATTATGCATCTGGCCCACAGGCCGTGAGTTTAACAGCTCTGGTGTAAAGAAAGCCAATACAAATGATCTTTCAGTTCATTTAGTATCATTCAGTTCATAGAAATTTATTACAGATGTTATAATCATTAAAGAATAAGCAGCATTTAATATTGGAAAAAGAAATATTGCATTCACTTCACAGATAGCATTGAATTCATTTCACAGATTATAATCCTTAAAAATATGCAGCATTTACTGTTGAAAAACTTTGCCATTAGTATTGAAAAAAATAAAAAGTAAATTTATAGACATATTTACAAATGGTATAAAACTAAAGATGAGAAACTAAAGGCTGAGTTGCTATGATGTCAGATGTCAGTTCTCTTTAGGTAACTTTTTTTGAGTCCATCATAACTTTGATCAGTTGTACTTGTGCTTTTATTTAATAGCCAAGAGTGTGAAGCTTCTGTTTGTCCAATCACACCTGGAGCAGGAGATGAGTTGAACTCTGAAGTAAATCTCATATATGATGTTCGATATCTTCTCATCTTACACAAATAGCTCAGGGGGTTTACAGGATTAAAATGCACAAACCCACCAACATCCAAGTATAAACAATTATCTCAGGTGATGCAAATGTCTTTGGAATCAGTCAGGTGTTCAATACCATGCAAAAAAACTACCTGGTTTGGGAGTATATAAATTCCTCTGAGTAGGGACGCCAAAAGATTATCCTGAAGTGCTAACTCAAACTTACTAGTTCACAAGTTAAGAGACTGAAAATCGAATCCATCTACTTAATTTATTATTTAGCATGACTTGTTAATCCAGTTGATCTAATTTATTAAATCACAGCTCATTTAGCTATTTTGTTGTTAGTTGTGAAGTTGTGTCTGACTCATCGTGACCCCGTGGACAATGTTCCTCAAAGCCTTCCTTTCCTCTACAAACCTTGGGGGCCATTTAAGCTCATGCTGACTGCTTCAGTGACTCCATTCAGCCACCTCATTCTCTGCTGTCCCCTTCTTCTTTTGCCTTCAATCTTATTCAGCATTAGGGTCTTCTCCAGTGAATCCTTCCTTCTCATTAGGTAGCCAAAGTATTTTGAGTTTCATCTTCAGGATCTGACCTTGTAAAGATCAGTCAGGGTTGATCTCCTCTAGGACTGACCAGTTTGATCGCCTTGCAGTCCAAGGGACTCGCAGGAGTTTTCTCTAGCACCATCGTTCAAAGGCCTCCATTCTTTGGCATTCAGCCTTTCTTATGGTCCAACTTTCACAGCCATACGTTGCAACTGGGAAAACCATAGCCTTGACTAACACACACTTTTTTTGGCAGGGTGATGTCTCTGCTAATACCACTCTATAAAGCCTTAGTAAGACCACACCTAGAGTACTGCATCCAGTTTTGTTCACCACATTATAAAAA
>JANHFN010084625.1:0-10413 GCA_032468175.1 Toxicocalamus goodenoughensis
CAAAAAAAGCTGTTTTTATATGTATGTTTGTCTTGTTTGTTGAAAAATCAATAAAATTTATTTAAAAAAAAAAAAGACATCTGGAACAAAATAAGTCAAGCCATGCATAGTCTTCCTTCCTTCGCACAGTTGTCAGAGTGTTTGGAGCAGAAAACATTTCTGAACACCACATGATACATGAACTTATCTATGCCACAAATCACATGGCTTGTAATGCAGAGAAAACTATTCCAAACTTTCTCAAAACAAATTCTATTCCAAACTTTCTCAAAACAAATTTCAAAGTAAGGCCAGATCTAAGATCTGTACATATGATCTTATGATTGTTAAGGACTAACTCAAATGACAGTTGTACTGAAAGAATCAAAACATAAATATGTTTCAGTAGTGTAATACAAAGCAAAATTAAACTTTGTTATCACATTAAAGAAGCCTAAAGCTATGAAAGTGAATGAAACGTCATGTGCAGTCTTAGTTATAGCCTCACTTCCCTCTGGAATAGATTTCAACCTCTCAGTAGGGAATCAGATATTTAAGATTTCAAGCATATTTTTAAATATTAATTCTTATCACTGTTATAATTGATATAACAGGTTAAACATTCTGACTGTTTCAGATGTAGATTGTTTCTGTAGATACTTTTCTCAACTACTTCTTGTCTGAATTTTAATAGTCCATATAGTGTAGTGCTAACCAAAGTTAAGGTATGCTTGGAGTAAATACATTTACCACTTTATTTTTTATGTCCTATTAGTTAAAATGTGTTTACTTGTTCATAATTTATAATTGCTTATAATTGTTTATAATTGCAATATTTGGCTACATACTCAGATGTGATTCTGGCAACTAATAATAATTAAAACTATATAATAATTTGAAAAAACCTCCAATTTCCAATGTTGTTTATAATTTTTGTTTGGACTGTTCCTTCTTCAGTATCCACCTTCCTGCCATTCAATATTTCCGTCCACCTTTGATAACCTGCTGTCGGTAGCTTGTTCTCCTCTCTCCTTGATTCCTACTGGATACCATTGCAGGTGTAAGTGGGTATGCCAGTAGTGCCACTCGTCTTTTCAAGTAACAGTATAACTAAGAAAAGCAAGTTGACAGCATTGGTGACCCTTTCACAGATCAGTCAAAATAATTAGTATCTAAGGGCTTCCTGAAGACACTTGGAGAATTTCCTGCATCATTTGTTGGGAAAACTGCTAATGTATGAAATATAGAGATAGTCAGGGTGAAACTATTGATCCTTTGCACTTTCTTTCCTTCTGGGAGTAATGAAAAAGAAAATAGAATGACAATTAAAGCACTAGTAACACTAGTAGAAAAATCTTTGGTAGAGATCAGATTATATATGGATTGAGTTCCATCTGAAAGCCAACTCACATCTTCTTAGAGTAGCAGAAGTCATTGACTATGCTCCTTTATCTGCCTCGGCTCTATCCACACAAAATTGTTTTTATGGCTAGGAGAAGTTGCAACACTGCTTGGTCCATTATTTCTCCTGAGCAACTTTTCTGAGAATGTAACCATTTATTCAATTGAGTCCAGAATTCTCTTATTCCTTCCTTACCACATATCAACATTCCCTAATCTCCAGGAGTGGATTTCTACCAGTTCGCACCTATTCTCTAGAACCGGTTGTTAACATTCTAAGCAGTTTGGAGAACCAGTTGTTAGAAGAAATTACTGGCCTAATCCTGTAAGGAAGGCAGGAAGGAAACAATCTGGTGTTGCTTACAGAAATTGCCTCTCCGCTGACCCTTATTACATTCTTGGCAGGACTAGACTTAGGAACGTTTCTGGAGTTTTTTCCCCCTCCTTTGCTGGTACTTTGCTTGTATGGAGTGATCATTCAAAGTTACAATGGCACTGAAAAAAGTGACTGCCATATAATATTGAAGAAAAGCTATTTTTTTTAAATTCCTCTAAATAAGTCTCCTTTTCTATTCTCTCATACTCTAATCTTCATGTCTCACAGCTTCTTTCCAGCTTCTGTCTTCTTGCTGTAGTATCATTAGCTGGTACATTTTTATCCAGGGCTCAGAGGATTATTCTTCTGATTCTTCTTTTCTTTGCTTGGTCTTAATTGAGGGATTCTGTCTACATTAGGTCCTTCTATCTCTGCAGGTATTTAAAATTCCATCCTCTAGCATATACCACTCCATGTGTTGGAGGGTGAAAAAAAAAGGACAAAAGCTTTCTATGCACATAGACATAGTTTCTATTTTTAGTGGTTGTAGTTTTATTATGTGTGAGTGCTTATATATGTGCTCACACACATATACGCATATTTTTAACTATAATTTCACTTCTGAATTCACTTCAATCTGAGTGAGGAGAAGGGGAAAAGGAATAAACAATTTGTTTATGGGCTTTTAAATTTCTAGCCCTTTTGTCATATTGCTCTTGTAGACCTCTAGTCTATTCCTTTCCACCAGTTGACTTGGTGGGTCTTTCTCTTGGTAGCTGCTGAGTATCTCCAAAATCTCACTAATCTATGCCATACAACAATTCCAGGAATGCTACAATATCCCTATGGAAACATCTGCCATTTTCTATCTAGAAGGCAGACATGCCTGCATCGACAGGTTTAATAATTCATTATAGTTTCTATATGCTACTAAGTCTGATATTAATCCCTGGAAAAATATATTTAACCCTGAAACAATTTCATCATTCCAACTCCATCAGGGCAATTCATTCTGCCATACTGTTAGTAAAGATGTGAGAACGGCTTTCTATTGGTAAAAACTCTTTTTCTATTGTAATATTATAATTTAACAAACAAGATGTAATTTTGGAATGTTTGTCCTGGTTCACCTCACCATGCACAGGTTAGAATCAGGGCTGGGGTTAATTTTTAAAACAACTGGTTCTGTGGGCGTGGCTAGGTTGGTAGGTATGGCTTGGTGGTCATGTTATTGGCTAGGTGTGGCCAACTCAATATCACTCACATTGAGGCACACATCTCCTCATCTGGTCTCTCATGACTGTGGGGATGCTGAAATAGTTGTAAGTGTGAAAAATGGTTATAAGTCACTTTTTTCAGTGCCATTTTAACTTTGAATGGTCACTCCACACAAGCAAAGTACCAGAAAAGGAGGGGAAAAAACTCCAGAGACGTTCCTGAGATAGGAAGTCTAGTCCTGCCAAGAATGTAATAAGGGTCAACGGAGAGGCAGTTTCTGTAAGCAACACCAGAATGTTTCCTTCCTACCTTCCTTACAGGATTAGGTCAGAAATTTCTTCTAACAACCGGTTCTCCGAACTGCTTAGAATGTTAACAACCGCTTCTAGCGAATAGGTGCGAACTGGTAGAATCCCACCCCTGGGTGTGGACATGGTGGGCGTGGCCTATTCATCCTCCTGCATCAGGGTGGTAGAGGCATTTTTGCCCTCCCTGGGCTCCAGAGGCTTTCCTCAAGCCTCCAGGAGGGCAAAAAAGGCCTCCGCAGGCTCTGGAGGATCTCTGGAAGCTGGAAACGGGCCCATTTCCGGCCTTCCCGAACTTCCAGGAGGTCCGTTTTTTGCCCTCCCTGAGCCTCTGCAAATGCCCTGCACTTACCTGCATCCAAAATGGGTCGCATGGGGATTCCTGGGAGGGGAGGAGAGGGGTGGGCATGGCCAGCCAGGAGTGGGATTTGGGGGTTCTCCTGCGAACCCCTATCAGCCCATCCCTGACAACCTCTTCGTGAAATCAGTGTCCTGTTTTCCACTGCTGTTGGAAAATTAAATTTTTTTCCCCCACTAGATTTCAAATTGATAGAAAGACAATCTCCAGTAGAAATGGCTTCAAAGGAGCAGAGGATTTTTGATATATTCCTGCCGGAGGAATACGGCCCTCTGACACACATTAGTCAGGGGGAGGCCAAGGGTTGCGCCTGTGCGTTTCCCATCTTTCATTGTGTGATAATATCTGCAGCCGTTTGCAAGACTCCTTGGTTTCCCAGCCGTTCCAATAAATCACAAAGGAAGACCTCCTCGTGGGAGGATTTTTCAGTTCCATTGCCACTTTCACAACTAAGGAGAAATTTTGCCCTTGAGAATCGGTTGACAGAACTTCTCTCTTCCTGGAGCAAATCATTTATCCAATTTCTTTCCTCGACATTTGTAATATAACTTATTTTTTTCCTAGCCAACCTTGGGTCAGACCTGGTTAGTTCTGGGATGGGAGATGAGTGGACACCCCAGTTCTGCATGCTAAAACTGAAAAGCCAAAAACACATTGCAGAAAAAGCTGTGGCAAGTCATTTTCCTATTCCCGTCAGGAAAACGACATAAATCTTCAAAGGGAACATTAAGAGTTTAAGTTTGACTAAGCAAGATGATTATTTTTTTTCTTCATTGTTTTTCACGCACATTTACCTGAATGAATGTACAGAGTGTACTTTGTTAGTGTGCAGGGAAGGTTTTGCACAATTGTTTTCCTTGGTTTACAATTTCCTGATAAAATATGGTTGTGTGTGTATGTGTGCAGTTGTGTTTCTTCCATATGCACGTTTTACTGTTTTTCACGCACGTTTAGTTGATTGCATGCACATTTTAATAGTGTGCAGGGCATGTTTGCCTGGATTTTTTCCTTTGTTTACAATTTTCTGATAACATGTGTGTGTGTGTGTGTGTGTGTGCAATTGTGTTTCTTCCATATGCACATTTTAGTATTTTTCATGCACATTTAGTTGATTGCATGCATATTTTAATAGTTTTTCCTTTCTTTACAATTTCCTGATAAAATATGATTTGTGTGCATGCATGTGGGTATGTCTATAGGTGTGTTTATTCAATATGCACTTTTGATGCACTTTTTTTATTAAAAAGAAAATTGTGAACAATATGCCTATTCAAATTGAATGAATGTCCCTACCCCCAAGAAAGTACTTCAGTACATATGGTTCATTGGTTCTGGGAGGAAGGATGAGTCCCAAAAACAATGAGTACCAAGCAGTTTTTCCCCATAAGGAATAATGTGCAGGTAGTTCTTGAGTTACGACCACAGTTGAGCCCAACATTTCTGTTGTTAAGGGAGGCTTTTGTTAAGGGAGGTTTGCTCTCTTTTATGACCTTTCTGGCCACCACTGTTAAGTGAATCACTAATTGTTAAGTTAATAAGATGGTTGTTAAGTGAATCCTGGCTTCCCTATTGACTTGGCCTGTCAGAAGATTGCAAAAGGGGATCATGTGACTTCAGGACTCTGCAACTGCCATAAATACATGCCAGTTGCTAAAACATCTGAATTTTGATCACATGATCATGAGGATGCTGCAAAGGTCATAACTGTGAAAAACTAAGTCACATTTTTCAGTGCCGTTGTAACTTTGAACAGTCACCAAATGAATGACCAATTTTCATGTTTATAACCCTTGTAGCATCCCCATGGTCACATGATCAATATTCATATGCGTGGCAACTGACTCACGTGTCAGGTTTCCAAGTGATTAGATCCATTTAAAAAGAAAGGAACAAAGTCCATCTTCCAAGACAAATTATTTTATTTAGGAAAGCATCAAATTGGCAAAGTCCGTGTTAATTCTGGATCTGACACAACCCGGAATTACCCCACAATATTACAAGTTAGAAACAACCCCCAAAAGTCACATTCTTCAATAGAAGTAATTCAACTTTGCTTGATGTCATAAATCTTCACCTCCAGGGGCCTGAACACGGTCAGCTCGTTTTCCCACGGAAAGAAGAATCACCTAGCCTAAACAACTCTCCCTATCTCCATCCTCCCCCCCTTCTAGGAATGTGGCAAACTCAAAACCCTTCCCCCATGACTGCCAAAGAGAAAGTAAGAAAAAGAATGTATACTAAGCTTAACTAAAATGTCTACACATATGTCAATTTCGGGCTTGACATCACATTTATGACAGGTTGCAGTGTCCTGGGGTCCTGCCATCCCTTTTGGCGACATTCTAATAAGTGAAATCCATGGGAAAACCTGATTCACTTAACCACTGTGTTACTAACTTAACAATTGCAGTGATTCACTTAACAACTGTGGCAAGAAAGGTCATAAAATGGGGAAAAATTCATATAACAACTGTCTCACTTAGCAACAGAAATTTTGGGTTCAATTGTAATTGTGAGCTGAGGATTACCTGTAGTCTAAAGACCAGTTTAACCCTTTATTTTTAGTTTCCAAGCGAAGTTGTGTGCGTGATGAACATGGCAGCCTCTCGAAGCTTAATAATTGTTCTAAACAAGTCTTCATGAGACAATAACAAACACACACTACCTTTTGTTTTATTTCAATGGCTGTGAATTATATTCATTCACATCCTGTCATGAGCCCCAAACAGTTTATGAATAGTCCAACAGAAGTCTGCCACAGCCCTTCAAGATAAGGCTAATAAGCACCCACCTTTATCTCCTTTGAAATGCTGCGAATGACTAAATTGCCAATTAACCATACAAGGCCAAATGGAGCACAAAGTTTAGAGCTTCAGACTCTAAACCGACCAGAACAAGCAAAGTTGCTTCCTGCAAGGGCTCATGTCCCTTTGCTCCTCCTTTATGTCTTATGGGAAGGCCAATCATCTCCAAGCCTTACTCCCGAGTCACCCCTTTTGTCTTAACTGTTCTTGCCTTCTGGCAGCTCTGCGCAAGTGCGCACTGGGAACAGGCTCCCCTTGTTCCTCTGCCTCGCTGATGTCAGTTTCTGGAGGCTCCGGAGTGAGCACATAAGTCTCACATGGGCCTGGCCCAATCTCTGTGTTGGACACAGATCCCTTGTCCAAGCCCTCCCCAGACTCCAGGGCTGGCCCATGGTCCTTCCCACTGTCCGACTCTGCTGCCAGCTTTGCAGGCCACTGGCAGGCTAAACACAGTCATTAAGCAAATCCAACTTCTTCTATTGACTTCGTTATTTGAAGCTGACTCCGAAGGTTTCAAATGGTGATCATGTGATCCCAGGAAGCTGTAACCATGTAAATACATACCAATTCCCAAGAGCCTATTATCACATGACTACAACTGGGGCAATCTTAAGTGTGAAGACCGACTGAATCACTTTTTTTCAGGGACATCAGAAACTTGAACAGTCGCTAAATGATTGTAAAGTTGAGGGCTACTGACAACTTAAAGAAGCTAAGATTTAGGCTAAGGTAAGAAAATGTTACAGACTGCAGGAATGTAATGAGATCCCACTGAATAAAAAAGGGAATGAGAAGCTATACTCAGCATCATTAGCCCAGTAGGAAAGATATGCACTCCATGATAAAGAGGCATGGAACAATAGACAATATTACTACATTATTACAGGTATACACATTCTCAATTGTAGTCTAATAAGGGATTTTCTTACTAACAGACCCCAAACCGGTAGGATTGGCAGCTATTTTTCCTCCACTCTTGCTCTCAGCACTGGCTCTCCACAGGGCTGTGTGCTAGTCCCCTTTTGTATTCACTCCACACCTATGACTGCACTACGAAGTCAATAGAAGAAGTTGGATTTGTTTCTTGTCCCACTAACTCTATTATAAAATTTGCAGACGACACCACATTGGTGGGACTCATATCAAGAGGAGACGAGACGGCTTATAGGTCAGAGGTCCTCAGACTGGTCTTGTGGTATAAGAGTCATAAACTCATCCTGAACATCAAAAAGACCAAAGAATTAATTATAGACTTCAGAAGATGCAAAGCAGAGCCTCTTCCATTATATATCAATAGAGACTGTGTGGAAAGAGTTCATAGTTTTAAATTTCTGGGAACTCATATTTCCGACAACCTTACTTGGTTGGTCTACACTATGGTCACTGTAAAGAAGGCCCAACAGTGCCTGTACTTCCTCAGGTTGCTGAAAAAGAGTGGTTTGGATAAGAAGTTGCTGGTTACTTTTTACCGTTCTATTATCGAGAGCATTTTGGCATACTGTGTAACGGTGTGGTATGCTGGATGCTCTGCAGTGGATAAGACGATGTTCCAGAGAGTTATACACACAGCACAAAAAATCATTGGTTGGTCTCTTTCTTTGGAAGAGATTGAAAAGACCAGACTCTTTTCTAGAACACTAAAAATCTCCACAGACCATTCTCATCCTGGACATTCATATTTCAATCTGTTACCATCAGGGAGGCATTATAGGTGTCTTAAAATGAGGACTAATAGATTGAGAAACAGTTTGTTTTCCAAGGCAGTAATTGTCTTGAATCAAACTGCATTTGTGATTTAGTCCTATTATTATTATAATTATTTTAATTTTAAAGTCTCTAATATTCTCTTTAAATATTATGTTAGGTAAAGTATGTATAACAATATTCCCCCTATTTCTAAATTTTCCATCTGTTCTAGTTTTAGGCCAATCTCATTTTTTTTTTAAAAAAAAATCCTTCCTATCCATCATCTCTCATCCTCTTAGAAGTTCCACTTCTCTTTTTAGCTTGCTCCCCATACTCCTCCCTCAGGTCCTTATCTACACCTTTCATATTTAACTCAACCTTTATTTCCCTCCCCAATATTTTTGCTGCCAATCCACCGGTGTCTGCCAAATCCTCTGTCTTTTTTCCCAAAAATACCTTTCGATTTATTCAGCTCTGTTTTGTGTGTCCTTGTGTGTATTCTCCCAACTTTATTTCACCCAGCTTTATAATTTCCTCCTTCCTTTCTCTTTGTTTTATTTGTTGTGTCATCTGTTCTATCTCATCTTCTAAGCTTACAGTTATCTCCCTTGTTTCCTGGGTTTTGTTTTTTTGTTTCATAAATCCTTGTTGCACATTTTCAATCTTCCCAGTTATCTCATGTAATAAATCCTTTATCTCCTTAGAATTCCCCATCATCGTGTCATACATGTTTTGAAATAACATTTCTTTTTGTGTGTCCAGTTCTTCCTGAGGAGCCATTTCGCCTTATTTTAAAAAGTCCAGGTAGTATTCAATGTTCTGTCAGTAATCTGTCACCGGTCCAGAGTCTATTCTTTTTGACTTCCCAAGGCCAGCAGATTACTTGGTCTTGATATTATTCATTAGGAGATACAATAATTATAGTTCTTTATGTCCCACAATTAATCAATGTTCCATTTATACAATCCAGGGAACTTTCCAAATAGTTCTTTAAATCCACTTTTTAATTTGTTAAATAATTCCAATATTCAAAAGTCATTTTGTTAGATTATCCTCTAGGTTTTTCAAGGTAGCTCCTCTAGTCATCATAAAGTAGATAAGTATAGAATAGTAAATATTACAGCAGACCTCCAGGTGTTATTTCCTTTTATCAGAATTGTCCAAGGTCGCTTTCATTCTAGGAATATGATGTAATATATATCCATTCACCAGTAGATGACACCTTCAGCTTAAAAATCAATGTTAAGAATCTGCTTTCAAAAATCAACATTAAAAATCCAGTTTAAATTGCTTTCAGGTTAATCCAACTAAAATATCCCATAAACAGTCAGATATCCAGTACTTTAAGGTGCCTATTAGCTTTTAGGGTGCAATTTCTCTCTGTTACTCTCTGATTGTCGCTTAAAAGTATTCCAAAGAGTCTCTTCCTGGATAATTTTCTTTTGAGGAAATCATTAACAAAAGTTGAAAATCACCTTACCCAGATCCAATCACTATCCATTCTCTTCGCTCCAGCAGAGTCTTGGTTTCTTCAGCTGCCCCAGCTTCACAGTGGCCATTTTGGCCACCTTGTCTTTGTTCTTGATAAAGAGGGAAAAACCCTGGGTCCAACAGCACTCTCTGTGACCAACAGGGTGCCCCTTCTTATGAGTCACCACTCCAGGGTGACTTTAGTCCCTTGGGAGGCCCTCTGACTAAGAGGATTCAACGTAGGGATGCAGAACCCCGCTCCCCTGCGCCGATCACACAGCAACATCAATCCGGAAGCCCCAGTTCTGCAGTTCTGATGGCCACGCACAACCCACAAGGTCATGCAATTGAATTTTGGATACTTGGTAACCACCTCACATTTATGCTGGTTTGCAGCAACTCATATTATTTATTTTTATTTAGAAAATTTATTTGCTGCCTATCTCATATCCAATGACTCTGGGTGGCTTACAGAATAAAACATTAAAGAAGAAAAAACTTTAAAATAGGGCACACAGCAGATAAAACCATTCACAATTACAAACCATTAAAACCAGATGGGAAAGGTGGGGGTTGGACAGGTGGGATTAGGTTGTAATCAACACCTCCAGTATTAAGCTCCCTATTGAGTACCCAAGCAATCAGATAGAGCTGTCATGCCCCTGGTGGAGTCTGACTCTGACTCTGAGGAGGAACAGCCAACAGGGAGTGGGAGTGTGGCTCCAGAGGTGGTAGAAGAGGCTGGGGAAGGGCAGAGGCCGGCTGAGCAGTCAGAGGAGGATCCAGGCCCATCCCCTAACCATCCTAGGTCACACAGGGAGGAGAGGATCAGGGAAAAGTGAGGTCTACTCAAGAGGAGATTACCATGATCCTCCT
>JANHFN010084633.1:0-10413 GCA_032468175.1 Toxicocalamus goodenoughensis
TCCTCCCCACTGGAGGGAGTTGGGGGTTCAGGGAAGTGTCCTGTTAATCATTAAAGCAATCTGAAAGACCACCCTTTGGGCCCACCAGGATGATCTTGAGCCCACCCTGCTCAGCCAAAAAACCCAGGAGCCCCTCCACTCTGCTCCCTCCCTGCCCCTCCTCAGTGCCTGCTCTGCTCAAGTCAGAGATGGGGGGGCAGAACCAGTCCCACCTGGGAGGGGGCTTGTCTAGGATGGAAACTAAACAGAGTTGGAGCTGGGATGGAGTCGCCAGAAGAGGATTTCCAAGGCTGCAGAGAAAAGTTTAAAAGAGTGGGACAGGAGAAGACAAAAGCTTTAGTGACCCTCCTGCGATCCAAATGGTTCTGGTGGGAAATTGAGGCAGGAGGGTGGAATAGGGCTATCTGAGGGGACGAAGAAGGGCAGCTGGCTCAGGAAGCAGCAAGAATCTTGGGGTCTGATATTTATTCTGACAACAGCATATGTACATTGCATTGAGTTTGCAGTTGCATTAAGTTTGCAGTTGCATTGAGTTTGCGGTTGGGAATCTGTTGTATAGGCAGGCCTCACCCCGAAGCGGCTGGGGACTCTGCCTTCAAGGGAGCTTTCATCTGCCGATAGAAGCGGCCTTGCGGCAAGGGGCGTGTATGTGTGCACTCGCCCCGAGGCTGCTTCTACCGGCCGATCGAAGTGGCTGGTGACTGCATTTGGGGAGCTTCCATCACCCGAAAGAGACTGCCTAATGGCGAGGGGACACAGGTAGCCACGCCACACCCTGAAGCAGCTGGGGACTCTGCCTTCGGGGAGCTTTCGTCGGCCGATAGAAGTGGCCTCGCGGCGAGGGGAGTGTGTGTGTGCGCTTGCCCCGAGGACCCTTCTACCGGCCGATAGAAGTGGCTGGTGATTGCACTTGAGGAGTTTCCATTGCCCAAGAGACTGCCTAAAGGCGAGGGGACACGGGCAACCACGCCACGACCTGAAGCAGCTGGGGACTCTGCCTTCGGGGAGCTTTTGTTGGCCAATAGAAGTGGCCTCGCGGCGAGGTACGTGCGTATGGGCCGCTGTAGGTGGGGGAGGAAATTAAGTCACCCCCGAAAAGACAGCCTAGCCGTTTTTTCAGGGGTAAAAAAATAATAAGGCCCGGCCTTATTTTGTGAGAAACACGGTAACATATCACCCCTAGTCCTTCTTTTCTCTATACTGGCCATACCCAATTCCATACATTCTTCATATGTTTTAGTCTTCAGGCTTTAATCATTTTAGTTGCTCTTTTTTGCACTTTCCCCCAAAGTATCTGAGCCAGCATTCCTCCAAAACCACATGCAGAGGAGAGATGCAAAGCTGGGGCAGAAAGAATCTCCTGGGGGAACCAAATGTGCTCCTGTCTCCCATTTCTGGATTTAAATTGTTGATTAGTTAGTAGGGACATTTTGACAGCAGAAATAATATGTGTATGGGGGAATATTCCAGGTGTATGGAGGAAATCAGCAGGACATATTTTATATTCTGCAGGCTGGGCCATGCATTAAACAAAATAAAAATATAGTAAGTTGTGTTTAAAAAATAATATGGTGATAGGAAAGCTTGAATTACTTCAGTCTGTCTATAGCTTATTCAGAAGCGCATTCATTCATATAATTCCAGCATTTTCTTACCATCTGAGCCAAGTTTATTTGGCAGGGTGTTTTTTTTTTAAATTTATACAGCTGCCTATCTCACAAGCAAGCTACTCTGGGTAGCATGTGACAAAATAAAACAATAAATATCTAAAATCATTATCAATAAAGATTAAGATTAAAAACTATAAACAGCTAAAATAAAGTTAACAGGTGGGGGATCTTAATAATAATGGAGCTGTCTCCCCCAAGGATAGAGAAAGCTGAAGTGATTAGAAAGAATATTAGTCTTTATTTAGCAATTGGTTATTTTTATAGGTTTCATTCAACATATGGAAGAGGCCAAACAGGTAATTATCTGCTTTTCTCGGCATTGAAAAATGTTATATTAGTTACAGAATAAGAGAGTTGGAAAGGGACCTTGGAGGTTTTCTAGTCCAACCTCTACTCAAGCAGGAAACCTTATACCACTATATGGTGTTAGACTTTCTGTGAGGAAATAAGTTTAGTTCAGATTCCTCAGGCTCTCTCTTTTTTTAACTGAGACCAACTTTAGGCATAGGAACTCTTCAGTCCTTTTATAACCCTTTCCCCCCCTTGTAGGATCTGGCTCTTCCCTCCCTCCTGCTCTGACAGACTCTCTCCCTCCCCCACCCAGTTTAACGGCTTTCCGGCCATATTCACCCTCCCTCCTTGGTTTTCCAGCCAATAGTCACTTGACAGACTCCCGCCCCCTCCTTTTAAAGGCTTTCCACCCATATTAACCCTCCCTCCTTCCCACCGTCGTGCTCTGACTCTCTCCCCCAACATCATTTAACGGCTTTCCCGCCAATATTCACCCTCCCTCCTTGGCTCTCCCGCCAATATTCACCCTCCCTCCATCGTGCTCTGACAGACTCCACCCCCCACTTCTTTTTAACGGCTTTCCCGTTATTCCACGCAGGCGTTTCTCCCCTCCCTCCTATTTCAGAAGCAGTGATGTCACTCACCTCTATTGTCCCCCACGCGCACATTTGACTCGTAGGGATAAAAAAAAATCTCAGCGTTTTATCACTCTTCGGAATGAAGTTTTTCCTCTCCTCTTAACTATTCGGACTGTGATTTGGCCAGAACGAGTTCACAGTTGTGCCTAAAGGCGAAACCTTTAAAATTGTGTTCCTTTCAGAGACGAAGGTAGCTCCTTCGTTCTCCTCCCCACAGCGATGCCCTGAATATGCACCTTCCTTAGCCCTTCAGAGACCCTGTAGCTCCCCTTTCCTCCCTCTGACAGGCTCTTGTCTCTCCTGACAGACTCTCTTTCCCTGAGAGTTTAACGGCTCTCCCGCCAAGATTCCCTGCGGGGTTTCCTCCCCTCTCTCATTCCAGCAGGGGCGGTGACATCATCACCTCCCATTCCTTTTGAGTTATCCTTGTATTCAGTTATAACATCTATCCTGTTGCAACTCTATGTTGCCTTATTATACAGGTAGTCCTCAGCTAACCACCACAATACTTCTGCTCTTAAGTGAGGTATTCATTAAATACGTTTTGTCCCACTTTAAGACTTTGAATGGTCACTAAGTGAACTGTTGTAAATTGAGGACTATATGTAGTAATTTTATTATGGTTCTACCCCAATTGAATATATTGTATTGTCCACTTTTACATTAGTAAGGTGACCATCCGTCCTCCTTTAGGGAAGACAGTCCTCCTTTTGTAAGTTCTGTCTTCTCTCGAAAAGTGTCCTAATGTCTTCCTTTTTGATATTTGAAGACTAATCCATTAATCTCCGCATTTGATTGATGACAGAACTTTAAAAAGGAGGACCGTCCTCCTTTAGGGAGGACGGTTGGTCACCTTAACATTAGTTTCCATCCATTGCTTCTTGTCCTGTCTTCGGGTGCTTTGGCGAACTGGGAGTCAAGCTATTTTCCAAAGCACCTGGAGGCAGGACAAGATGAAATGGATGGAAACTAAGGAGAGGAGAGGAGCAACCTAGAACTGTTGGAAATGACTCCAAATAACAAAAACTTGGATCGGTGAAAACACAGATTTTATTTTTAAAATCAAAAGCTGTTTGCAAAGAGCGGTTAGATCTTAGCGTAACTCAACATGAAGTTTTAGCCAAGACCCACAGCTCAAGATTTCAAAACATTACATTTTATAGTTTTTCTATCCCGACACCCCCATGCCCCTCCTACATTGAGTCCAGTGACCGAGCACAGCTAATCTGAAACGCCTTATGAAGACCACATCATCTCCTCCAACACCTCCCAACAACCACCCATCACACATTTTGCTAAAATCTTATCTTACTTGGCATTAAGGAATGTCCGTTCAGCAGGGCCTCTTTCTAACAGTCCTAGAACAAAGAAATATCTATTTCCTAACACCACACTGTAACATACATTCAGCACATCTTCTCTCTAGCCATCTTAGAACATAATGATTATATGCATCTCTAACATATTCATCTATGCAAAGCAAAAGTCTGGTAAATTTAAGCAGATGCTTTGAAAAACAAAATCTAACTTCAATTGATTAAAGAAAGTTAGGGCAATGGTTCTCTTTTATTATCTCTTCTCATATTGTCCTCCTAATTGATCACTTTAGTCTTTTGTTATGTCAAATGTGTATGTGAATTGCCTTGACAGTTTGAGATAGATAACCAATTCCTGGAGGAGATAGGGGTGGCATTACTTGATACAGAAGGATGTAATTGATTGCAGGTACATGTTTAACAATGAGTAAATGCATTAGAAAATATATTTACAGAAGGATTATATAAAGATAGCAAATGTCTATAGAGCAACTATCTTCTTAATGCTCTACTATACTATTCTCTTCACCCAGATTTTATTTTTGAATTTTCTTATTTCTAACATAACTTGTCATGTCAATCCTTTTTATTAGTTTATAATACAAAATACAAAAGCAAATAGTTGGAAAAATAGGGGACGGAAGAGAAAAGTGTAGAGAAGAAGAAAAAAAGAAAGAAAAGGCTTTGACTTCTGACTCCTTCTGGTGCAGTAAAATAAAACCGTAACATCTAAGCTCAACTTTTTACTTTTACGTAGTAGTATAAACTAGGCATTTCTATAACAACAGATCTATCTAATCAGTAAAACCCAAAATCAAAGTTTTATTTTTTTCCACCTCAAGCATAAAGTCCAGAAGCGGTTTCCAAGTAGAAACAAAAGTAGTTGTGGTGTTTTTTTTTCATTTATCAAAGCAGTCAATTTAGCCATCTCTGCTAACTCCATCAGCGTTTGCAACCATTCATCCATTGTGAGGATGGAAACGTCCTTCCATTTTTGTGAATAATTTCCAATAATCTAGCTGCCGTCAACACATATAATAACATCAAAGTTGCAATTTTTTTCCAAGTCTTTTTCCATTAAGCCCAAAAGAAAAGTCTCTGGTTTTATCTTTATATTCACTTTAAGAATCTTCTGTATTAGAATTGTAATCCTACTCCAATATTTCTTTGTTTTATCACATGTCCACCATAAATGATAGAAAGTCCCTTCCTTACATTTGCATTTCCAACTTTCATTTGAAATACTTTTATACATTCTTTATATCTTATCTAGTATTAAATACCAATGATACACCATCTTATAAACATTTATTTTAAACTGTAACTTATTGTAAATTTTAAACCTTTCATCCACATATTTTCCCATTGTTCAACTTTTACATTATATCCAAAGTTCCTTGCCCAATGAATCATATATTGCTCTACATATTCACTTTCCAAATTCAAATTCAGTAACATGTTATAGACCTTAGCAATAATATGTTCATCACTACCACACAGTAGGGTTTCCAATTCATTTTTAGTAAAGTCAAACCCATAACTCTTTTTGTCTAATTTAAATCTTTATTTCAGTTGTAAGTATCTAAACCAATGCAAACATGTCCTTCTGATTCTAGCTTTTCCTTGGACGTTAAGATAGGATCACCAATATTAAAAGATATTGTTTTACCATAAGTCCATTAATCCAGCTTTGTCACTATTTCTTTTCTTTAAAAAGCACCCAAAGAGGCATCTTCATAGAAAACAGTGTTTTAGATTTATTCCAAACTCTTAGAATGGCACGTCTAACAAAGTATTTCTCGAGAAAAGTATTCCACTCCTTCACTCACAGTAGAATTCCCTATGCTTCCAGGTTCGAAATTTTGGGCCTGGACAATCAAGAACTGCACTGCCTGTGGTCCAATCTAAGCATAGTACACAAAATTGTCTGTTACAATGTCTTACCTGTCAATGACTTCTTCAGCCTCAATCACAAATAACACATGGGCAAACAACCGATACAAATTCAAGCTAAACTGCTCCAAACTCAGTTTCAGAAAATGTGACTTCAGCAACAGAATGGTCAATGCCTGGAATGCCCTACCTGACTCCATTGTTACAGCATCAACCCCTCACAGCTTCAACCTCAAACTGTCTACCGTGGACCTCACCCTAGTCCTAAGCACACCAGCATGCCTACAGTCCCTGTCTTACTGTCCCCATTTATCTGTATTTACTCCCTTTGTTCTTGTTTATGTTCATACTTATACTTGTTATTTTGTACATGTTTGACAAACAAATAAAAATAAATAAAATAAAAGCAGTTAATGAAATCAACATTTACTTTAACCTTGTCATATCATAAATAACTGTGCCATCCAAATCTTAATTCATGACCTTCTAAATCAAGTAGCCTCTTATTCTGGAAGTTCACCCACTCTGTGTCTTATTCTTAGTTAAGTAATAAATATTCGTATTCTTTTTTAATTATCAGTGATTGATAACTAAGACATCCTCAGTTAAATGGGGGAGGGGCTTGATTCAGAACTATCATATTGTTCTGAGTGATAACTTGAAATTTAACATCTAGTAGTTACTTCAGCTGGGCAATTTGGAAAACAATGGAAAAACAATTACTCTTATATTTTAGGGGTCACAGTGCTTGTGTCAGCTTTGGAAGCCATATTCCACGCTGCCACATAGCCTGGGGGGTGATTTCAATTAAGTAGCTCTAAGTAGACAAAATAAAATTATTTTGTTAGTTCAAGGTCATTTAGTATGGCGCAGAATGAAATAAGGATCTTACTTTTGGACGGATCGTGATTGGGCCATGTCATGTGATAACCAAGGGTGGATGGATTTGTAGTTTGGGGAATTGTGGGAAGCCTGAAAACTTTTAGATTTGGGATTCCACAGATGTGCCAGATGCTATTCTAATAAAGGTACTTTTGAGATATGTTTGTCTCAGAGTTACTGATTGGAATGGAGATTTGCTGGAACACTGACAGTTTGCTTCTGTCTGGGCTTGGCTTACTCACAGTCAAAAGAGAAAGGAATCATGGAAAACCCTCATGAAGGCAACAATACAGAGGTTTTGCATATAATATGTATGTCTTAATTTATGTTTTAGATGGAATCACTGGAATCACTTAAATAAAAAAGAAATACAATGCATTTTTCTAGTGGATAAGTGTATGTCAAGTGTGTGCTCATTCTGTAGTACAAGACCTAAATGTATTCAAGGCCTTTCCTCTGTTAACATTCTTTAACTTTTTTGAAGTGTCAGCCCCTTTAATAAAATTGTACTTTTTATTTTACAAAAGAAAGAAAAAAGAGAAAGGCAAAATAAGAAAAACGCAGCCTACTCTAGAATGTGCCTTCTTTTTTCCTTTGGAAAGAAAATTGGTTCCTCTTTCTGGGTTTTGGTTTTACCTGCATTTTGAAGAAAACTCAATTTTTTTCCACTTGAATTATAATATCGGGGGAGTTAGAAGTTGGAAGCTGTTGACATTTCCTCAAGGGGAGTGGTGATGAGCATGTTCTTAAATGAAAAATTAGGGTTTCACTTAAATCTTCACCTACAAATTTAGGTGAATTCAGAGTCCTCTTGCAACAAAACATGAATACAAATCCAAGGATAGTCAAAATGATTTAAGGATAATGACTATGGTTGTGGTGGCAAGAGAGGAATTTGTACATTCCCTTGATGCACCAATAAAAATATAATACTTCATCTACAGATCCATAGCCCTGGCACCAGAAAAGCATAAAGAACAATGGAATAGGAAAAGAAATAACAGCAGGAAACAAAGCCACTTTCATAAGTTCAGTTTGGATTTCAATGCAATGATGTACTTCAATTATAAAACAAAAGAAAGCTGTAACACTTTGTGATACAAGGTCAAAATGATACAATAAAACCATGTAAAATCATTGTGATGGAGAAGGACAACGGAACATCTTAAAATGTTGCTGTAAGGCTGGAGAATGAGTTTCTATTAGCAACTCAACATTTAGTTGAGCATTATAAAGGCGAACCAGATAATAATGCATGTATTAACTTTTGTTGGCACTACAAAGAGTGAGTGATTTTTTATTCTTTTCTGTGATGGGAAAGGATTATCAGTAGTTCTATGTAGGAATCTAAATAAGTAGTGCAGGAAGAAAATTAATATAGAAAAGATGCCCTCTCCACATTTAAAGGGCAAAAATACCAAACGGGTGCAACACTGAAATTCAAAATAAATCTAACTCCAGATTCCAAAAACTTAATACACTTCTTACTGTCAGTTACAGAAATGACCCGCCATGTAGTATTTAAAGTTAAAGATTCCCCTTGCACATACGTGCTAGTCCTTTCTGGCTCTAGGGGTCAGTGCTCATCTCCATTACAAAGCCGAAGAGCCAGCGCTGTCTGAAGACATCTCTGTGGTCATGTAGCCGGCATGATTAAACGCCCAAGGTGCATGGAATGCTGTTACCTTCCCATCAAAGTGATCCTTGTGCAAAGAGAAATTATATTGGGGGACCAGTCCTAGAATTCCTTCACCTTGCAGGGATATCAACAGTAAAGTAAATGGTAGGTTCAGACTACAATATGGGTCCTGCTAAATATGTTGTCAATCAGAATAGAGCTGGAAGGGGACCTTGGAGGTCTTCTAATTCAACCCTCTGCTCAAGCAGGAGACTCTATACGATTTCAGACAAGTGACTGTCCGGTCTCTTCTTAAAAACCTCCAGTGATGAAGCACCCAAAACTTTTGAAGGCAAGACGTTCCACAATTGTCCTCACTGTTATGCAATAATGTAGTAATACGATGCAAGTATTCTTTGTTGAAATCCAGATTCTAATTATAGGGCTAAAGCAGGTGTGTATTACTCAGTCCTTCAAGCTAATCCAGACCAGGAAATCAAAATGAGGAATACTAAACACTATCTTTATTGTAAGGTTAAAGTAATAGAACAGGGGACACGATGACTCAACAGTTAAAGACATTGAATTTGTCACTTGGAAAGCTGGCAGCCCAGGTTCAAGACCCAAGCACCACAAAATGGGAAATGCTCCAATTCCTGTCTCAGCTCTTACTCACCTAGCAGTTCGAAAGCATGCAAATCAGTAGTGGTATACTACCGGTTCAGACTGGTTCACCCAAACCAGTTGTAAAAAATCCTCCAATCAGCTGAGAAGATAAAAAGAGAGAGGTGAAAGGTGAGAGGTCGCTCCTAGCTTTTCATTTCTTCATCCTCTCAGCTGATTAGTGCATTAGGAGTGTGCATGCACATGATCGATCACCTACTAAACCAATAGTGGCACAGGTAGGATCCCACTACTGATGCAAATGCAAATAGACCAACAGGTACTACTTTGTTGAGAGGGTAACAGCGTTCCATGTGCCTCAGCATAAAGTCATCCTGGCCACATGACCACGGAAATGTCTTCAGACAATGTTGGATCCCATGGCTAAGAAACAGAGGTGATGAGACCACCTTCTAAAGTCGGACTGGACAGGGAAACTTTTACAATAAGAGAATCTTGGCAATTTACCACTTCCCCTGTTTTTACATTCCAGAGAACTATACAGGATCAATTCTTTTTTCTCCATCTTCAACTTTCCTTTGGATGCAATCCTCTTATTAAACCATTGTCTAGGGCAGGGGTCTCCAACCTTGGCAACTTTAAGACTTGTGGACTTCAACTCCCAGAATTCCTCAGCCAGCTTTGCTTAAAGTTGACAAGGTTGGAGATCCCTGGTCTAGGCTATCCAGGGGTGGGATCCAACAGGGTTAACTACCGGTTCGATGATTTATGAGGTTTGATGATTTAAGATGTGCTTCCCTGCATGCTGCACAAATGTCTGTAAATTGTCATCAGCCTGGTGCCTGGACAGCTGAGCAGCGCTGTGTGCAGAGAAGCAGCCTTTGAAAAGGTACTTTTTTCTGGCTTTTTTAACTGCAGCTGTGCCTCGCTTGGCAGCTGAAGTTGAAAAAGCAGGAAATAAAGGTCAGGTGGGTGTCATCAGCACACCCAAACATCAGCAGACATAGAACGGTTCTATGTCTGCTGCTCTTCAGAGCTACCAGTTCTACAGAGGTGGACAGAACTGGTAGAAACCCACCCCTGGGTATGTCTCTTCTTCCTGCCTCTCCAGATTATTCTCACAGACCTTCCAGATATATCCTGTCTTAATTAATAGAAACTAATTAAACATTGTGATTTTCAGGAGGGCAGAGCTGGCATCGCGACGATACGGCATGCGATCTTGGAGCTCTGAGATCGCTGCCGATATCTTTGCTCCTGGATGGTCCTATCAGATCTAAACCGTCCTGAAAAGATGGTGAAAGTGAAGAGCGCATCTTGTTGATCCCAGGGATACCGCAAAGTCCCTGGTAGATCCAGGAGACGCTCTTCTTGCCAGCAGCAAAGAGGCAGCCATTAAAGCTTCTGAAGTTGGGACAGCTCTGAAACGGAAGAGAACAGAAAGAGAGAGTGTGCCGGTTTGGTGAGAACTTTTTCTTTAT
>JANHFN010084641.1:0-10056 GCA_032468175.1 Toxicocalamus goodenoughensis
TCCTTTACATTTCACAAACATGGTTTATTTTTACTTAATCCAAATATTTAAGTTAGGAAGGTATGTATACCCTAACAAGGAGGCTGCTTTCTTAACCTGCCCTGCTGACTGCTGGGTCACTTAGAGGCCCCAGCAATGCCCAGCTTCCTGCCATTGCATGAGAGACAAAGGCAAGCAGGCTGCCTTTCTGGCACTCCTGCCATGGCTGGCACTCAGCCAACTCCTCTTCCCCCAGTCCGAACACCAGCTGACCGGTGCCAATTTTGTTCTACCTTCCCTAACCTCCTTGCTCTGCCTCCTGGGATTTTCCCAAGTCTCTCAGCCCGACCTTTCCAAAAGAATGTAGTTGCGCCATTCAGGTGCAGTGGCCACGACCAACCTGCCCCGACATCTTCCCTCGACAAGTTATCTTTGGAAGTCCGGGGGTTGTTTTCCAACCCATGAACTCCAAGCTCGCAACAGGGCATGGGACCACCAAGGACCCAGGCAGCCCCATCAAACTTCAGGCACTCCCAGAGATGCACAGGATACAGACTCTCTGCTTACAGAGCCACCACCGAAGTATACACAACAGTGCCTGCAGGTGCTTGGAAGGCCGAAAGCGCAGCCCAAGTGGGAGCCACTCACTGTCGCCCTGGGGCCCAACAAAGCAGGAATCTGCTGTCTGCTTTGCAAACCCCAATGAGCAGTCTTGCCCGTGCTTGGGGGGAAAGGAGCTGGCAGAGTGCAGCTTCTCTTCCCCCGAGCGCAGGCGAGTCTGCTCATTGGGGTTTGTGTAGCAGGTGGCGGATTCTCGCTCTGCAGGGTGCAGGGGCAAAATCATGCAGCCCCTGCTTGGGTGTCGCCGGGCTGCGCTTTCAGCCTGCAAGGCGTAGCCAGCAGGAGGAAGCGCCACTGCTGTGTAAGGTAAGAGCAACTGGCGGTAGCGCTGGAAGCCAGGTTAAGCGGGGCAAGTGAGCTTGCGTCCCCCGAGAGGAGTGGGACATGTGGGCTGGGCTGGGTTGCCGCAGTGCCCGCTCATGCCCAGAGCGAAGGTTGGTGCACCAGCAGCAGGCTGGACAGCTTACTCTTCTGCAGCCCTGCTGGAGGCATCTCTGCCGAGCCCTGCTCTGGCTGCCTGAGGGGATGTGGATGGAGTCTGTTTTAAAGTTTGCTCCTGCGCCTTTGCCGGGGCTGTGGCAGGGGAGGGGGGAACTGGTGCCCTTTGCATAGATGGGAAAGCGGAAGCATCAGCCTCTTGATGCAATCCGTCTTTCCTGCGCAAGAGCCCCTGGCAGCAAAGATACTTGGTGGGAGTAGGGAGCTCTCCTGCTCTGCCATGATCGGCCATTAGGAGCGGCTGGTGGTGAGGCATGGCTGCCTGCGGGGCACTCCTAACAGCAAATCCCCCCCTGCCCTTCCCCTCCATTTTGCATGTTTTAAACTACGCCTAAATTTGGGGGGAGGGACTTAATTTAACCTTATGCCTAGAAAACATGCTGGGTCTTCCTATTGGAGGGCCGTATTGTTGGAGAAACACAGTAATTAATGGGGGGTGAATGGGAAATATAAACAGCACTGAGAGGCAGATGCTCTCAGCGCTGGCTTCACTCGGACTTTCCATTTGTTGCTGCTGGTGGAGGAAGCCAAAATAAGTACACATTGCTACATCAAGACTGTGAGTGAAGTGTTTTATTGAACCAGTTTCAGCGACCTCTCACAGGAGCTGACACCTGAGACATTCCAGGGGTCCTTGGTAGTCTATGAGTTTGTTGTTTTCTTGCAGCCATTTCATTGCCCTAATAAGGTAACAGCATTGGTGGTGTTACCTAGCACTGATGATGTTGCTTAGTTTGGGCAATGAAATCTCTGCAAGAAAATAACCAAGTTCAGAGAGCAAACACCAAAGACCCCTCATTTTAACCCTGAGCTACATATATTTTCTTTCATCAGTAAGACATTACCAGAAGGACCTCATGTTAGATAAGTTTTAAATAGAATCATAAAAAATAAAGTTTAATCACTTGCATTATAATATATAATAAAGTTTGTTCAAAGTAAGTCCAGATAAATGTAGTCAAGATAATGCCAAGCAATAACATAAATACTCGAAGAGCTTGTTTGAACTAGTGGTTCAGGCCCCATACTAGAAACCAAGAGACTGTGAGTTGTAGTCCTGTCTTAGTCATTAAAGCCAGCTGTGTGACCTTGGGCCCTATCATGCTCTCTGAGCCCACAATCTCAGGATTGGGTACAAGACAGTTAATCAATTCCTGTCACACCCAATGAATCAATACTTGGTTGATCTGGGGGGAAAAAGCAGACACTGGCAGGAAAATGCTAGCAAAGAAAAAGAAATAAATGTGAATTAGGAAGAGTCATGGAAAATGATAAAGGATGGAGAAGCAGCTTTTAATTCTGTGGTGAAAGCAGCATGGCATATAGCAGAATACCAATGACCATGGCAATAGTGGCAAATTTCTGTAACTCGGGTGCAGGATGAATACAAGAGTTCATTCTCCAAGCTTATGAGTTGGTTTCTGAATGTTTCATTACCAGGCTAGGTAATATCTTCAGCAGAGTTTAGGGGATGTCAGTATCAGTACACAAGCAATTCCATCAACAGACAAATTGACTTGCAACCAGCCTACGAATCCCTCACAGTCCAAATCAACCATACAGCCAACCGGACACAGCACCGACCCTCAATCAACCCATGCAACCTCCCCCCAGCAGTTCACCTCCCAATGTCCCTGACATCTTCTTATCACAAGACCCTCACAAGACGCACTGATGACTCATCACACCTGAAGCCCTTATAAACAAAAGAACATGACATCCCCTAAACTCTGCTGAAATGTTACCTTGCCTGGTAATAAAACATTCAGAAACCAACCCACAAGCTTGGAGAATGAACCTTCACCCTCACCAATGACCATCACTGATAAGATAATGATCCTGAAGTACACCTAGTAATCCTCATTGCATTAAATTGCTTATAAGGTCCCATCAAGTTCATGCAGTTGATGATTCTATTATCTCTGTCACCCTGTCACTAAAAATACCTTGATAATTATAATTAGCATGGAATTCTTGGCTCAGACAAAATCATAAGGGCCATTGTTGGATTTGAGTTTCAGCTGACACAGGTTATTTGCTAGGAAAAGATACTTTTCCCCTCTCCCTTTGTCTTCTACTATGTATCTAAATCTAGTTGGGATTGGACACCCGTTAGAGAATGGATTGGGTGCAAGAAGAGTGAAAGTGAGGAGAAATTCCTCTTTTTTTTAGCAGAAATTCACTTTCAAGATTAAACATACAGTCTTAGTAAAAGACCAGACAAACCCATTGGGAAATGAATCTTCCAAGTGCTAATACATAAGATAAATGGAATGAAAAAATGACATACACACATGATTATTGATAGATGGTTAGGATGAACAAAAAGAGGCAACTGACATTCTTGTAGCCAGCTTGTGAATTTTCTCCAGATTTTCTTATCTACTTATGCATGGCAATTATTATTATTTATTTTTTAAAACCAAAGCTTTAACTGAGAATAAACACAAAAACCAAAGCTTTAACTGAGAATAAACACTGATTAGTTCCAAAATACAACTAAGATTCACCTTGGGTCTCTGTTTCAATGCACCCAAGCCTTCCGTTCTTGTTTGGTATTTGTGTATAATAATCCCATTGTTGTAATATTTCTGCAGATCAGGAAAATAATGTGCTCTCCCTGATCTAACACTTTGTGTGAAACGTTAAGGCTGTTCTTTTCATTGTCATTCAAAACAGTTGAATCTGAGAAGCAAGAGAGAACTAATCCATTTTATATCTCCTCAGAACTCATGTAATGATTTCTCTGTGGAATTTAGTTTTGATTTTTTTTTAAAAAAAAATAGTCCTTTATGTTTACCAACAGCAGGTGTTAGCTACACTCAGTACTGATTAGCCAACACACATGGAGTCACCCAGATTTCTATACAGTCTGTAATGCAATTTTATAACATAAAAGAAATAATTGGTTAAAATAATAAAAGCATAAGTGATCATCCACGTAACACTTTAATTAAAAAATAAAAATAATAAATAAATAACAGACTCTGCCTCCAGCACACAAGTAGCCCATTATACCTGTGATTTCCATTACAAGTTAGCACATTAAAAATGGACCTTTCTCCCCAATTTAAGTAGCAATAATAGCAAATCAAATCAAGGGTCGAAATTAGCCAGCCTTGTTTGGTAAAAGAACATGTACCAGGGTCTCTGAGATTGATTGGGAAGCATGCTAGAGAACATGATGTAAAAAGTGTTCTTTCATTTAAAGCTATAAAAGAAAAGACAAATTTCCTTGTGCTGATTCTGGAAATAGAAAGGTAGCTGCTGAATCTTGAAGAAATTCAGAGTTATATATGCTAGCAGACAACCTTGTGACCTGTTGGGTCATCCTTTGAAAGAAACTTAGTGCAGTCTGATGTGACCGGAATGAACATTAAATTTTAGGCTGACCATGGGTTTTTTTCACCCCAATGCTTGATGGTCCTTGATCATTTAAGAATAGTACATATTATCAATAGAAAAAATAATTGTAGTGGCAAATAGACTTATTATTGAAGTCAATATTAACTTACTTAAATAGATAAACAGGAACACTACAAGGAGTAAAAGTGGGAGCAACTTTGACTTTGGTGGCTTCCCCATTGAGTTTCCTTGTGAGAAGAGGGTAGGGAAAATTGGAACCCACATAACCATTGACCGCTGCAATGGCTACGAATTCCATAGGAATAGATTTTTATGCATTCTTTAAGTTAGCAGAATCTGGATAAGCTAATTGAAAATGTGCTGCAGCATAATATACCATTTGGACAAACGTAAGGGCACAAACTGACAAACAGATAAACAGAATGAGAGTTTTAGTAGTCTATAAATCCAGGCAGCTGCATGTAGCAATAGCAATAGCATGTAGCCCTTTATACTGCTCCATGGTGCTTTACAGAATTCTCTGACTAGATTGCAATGTCAGCATATATCCCCCAACAATCTGGGTCCCCATTTTACCAACCTCAAAGGAGAAAATGCTAAGTCATCCTTGAACCGGTGAGGATCAAACTCCTGGCTGTGACCAAAGTTAGTCTTCAGTCCTGCATTCTAATGACTGCATCAGCTGAGCTCTTAACACAATCATATCACAACCTTGCAATGGGAGTGATTGAATCTTTCACTTGCTTTTCAGAAATAGCCTTGTGTAAAACAAAATTTTCTAGTAGAGCCTGGACATTACAAAAACATGAATTATGATAGCCATCAGCTTTCTCCTCCATACTCCTTTGGACTTCTGGGCTTTGTTATTTCTTCTGGCTCACGGAAAATAAATTCAAACTGAATGTTGAACATTTGTCCAGGTGCTCTGGAGAGCAGAATGGATTCACTGCACCAATTCTGGACACGACAATTGCTGACACAGCAAAGCTTCATTAAGAATCAAGAAAAGAAGCAAGCTGCTTGCTCTCACTAGGGACTCTCTTACAATAAGCCTTTCCTCTGAAATAGGTGATTTAAGACAAAATGCTGCTTGAAAAGATGACTTCGGAACATGCTTTGAGGGCCATCCAATCTAAAACAATATGTGTTTGTATCCATTGATTCCATCCAGAAATCTCTCATTCTGTGCCGAAGCAGATACATTTAAGATCATCACACCATTCTTTCCCCCTTTCTTATTTCATTTTCCCTTTCTCTTTTCATCAGCTAAAACTTATCATAGTTTAACATTGCATTTAAACATTGCAAACTATGGCTTGAGTTCGTAAGCCAACATTTGAACCTACTATTTCATCTCAACCAGCACATTGCAACTGCAAGCATATCATATGTAAAAGAGGACAAAATTTGTCATATTTGGATGCAGTGGCAAAGAAGGGTTTAATTCAACATTGCACAGTCTGAAATTCTCACATCCAAAGTCCTTATGGAGATGGGGAGATTTATATATGTAATAAATAATAAAGAAGCAACCAAGAGTCAAGATTGATGCAAATGAGATCTTATTGAGTTAACTCGATTAATGTAATTTTAATTGCCTCTTTATTGAATCAATTCTATTGAATCAACTCTAATTATGTCCTCGTCCCATGTATTTGTTGAAGTACAAACTTTGGCATGCAATCAGAATCTAAGTGGAGTCCTAGCTGCAAAAAAATTTAACTGGTAGTGAGGTCAAAAAGTGGAGAATGAAATGGACAAGGAACCATAAAGTCAGTATTTTCATTGGTTTGCTGAAATCCCTAATGCAAGTCATGAACTGCAGCCTTGATGTTACTTTGAATAATTTTCATAAGTAAAGCAAATGACCAATAAAATGTACATCTGCCAAATGAGCTCAATGAGGAAGGAGGAAACATCTAATGGATTCTTCAAATTTGGCTACATTTCCATTTTTGAGTGTGTTTTGTTCTTCAGGGCACTGGGTGTTATCAAAACATAGAAACATTTAGAGATTATCTTTCTCTTGCTTGGACAACATTTTACTGAATCACTAAAAGCAGGTGTTTATTGTCTTGCTGATTGCTTCTTCCCGAAATACATTTCGTTGGCTACAGAAGAACTCAGAACTCAGGCCTTGACAATACTGCATCTCCAAATGACAATAACAATAGTACTTAGACTCATATAACATTTTACAGTGCTGTACAGCTTTCTCTAAGTGGTTTACAGAGTCAGCATATTGCCTCCAACAATCTGGGTCCTCATTTTACCCACCTCGGAAGGATGGAAGGCTGAGTCAACCTTTGAACCTGGTTAGATTCAAACTGCCAAATTGCAGGCAGCCAGCAGAAGTAGCTTGCAATACTGCATTCTAAGCACTGTGCCACCTTGCCTCACAATCAGCTGGAAAGATTTCCCCTACCAGCCTTTAAACCAGGGGTCCCCAACTCCAGGCTGTGGACCACTACCGGACTGCAGCCCCTTCAGAACTGGGCTGTAGAAGCAGCGGGCAACCATGTACTGCAGCTCCACTTGCACATGCAGTGGTCAGGTGAGAGTTTATGTGCAGCTCCATTTGTATGTGTGGCAGGTGCCAATGCTTATGCAAATGGATCTATGCATGTGCACATGCTTGCCCACTACTCATGTAGAACCATCCCCTCTCCACTTCCCCATTGGTGCTCAAAGCCAGAAAGTTTGGAGACTACTGCTTCAAGCGACTGAATTACATACATGTCATGCTATTGTCTGACAGAATGCAAAATGTAAGAAAAAAAAGCAGTAAAAAGTGGCAAGTGGAAAAATGGAAATTAAATGCCAGAGATTAGAGAAAGGAAATACAGCTTTTATACTATATATATTTTATAGTATATATTTATACTATACAATACATTTCAGTACACCTTTCTAGCTTGCGGTCCATCCAAGTTTGCAACACATCCATATATTTCTTCGCCTTTTTGCTCCTTAAGTTTTTCACTTCTCCTTTTTGAAGGATCTCATAAACTCCATCCAACATGATTTTCTTGGTCTTCTCCCAAGCTATTCGTTTTTCTTTCATAGATTTGTTTTCCAATTCTATGTTCATTTATTCTCTCTATATGAGCAAACCACTCAAACTACTTCTTTTAAACTGGTCACGCAGGTTTCCATTCAATCTCCATTTATCCATTACTATTCATTCTTAACTTTATCCCTTCTAGTTTAATCAATGGGTCTTGGTCTTAAGTACGGGTCATTCCCATTGCAACCAACCTATTTTTATGTTTCTCTTAAAATATTCCATTCCCACTCCCATATAGCAAAATGGGGTGATGCATGCTTTTATGTACAGCTTTTATTTCTGCATTGCTAAACAATCATTCCTTGCAACAGACCATGGGAACATGTCACATATTCTTCTTTTTAACTTTCTGCTCACCTTGAAATATTTGCGAAGCATTCTATTTATTTTCGCACACGATTCTTGCTTTTAGTACATTCAGCAACCAATCTTCAACTCCACTTTCATGCAAAATTTCTATAATTCTGTTTTATTAATTCATCAAACTTTTTTCTGAATAAAAAATGTAAAAATGTAGGTCTGCTATCCCAGGAGAGAGGGAGGGGCTGCATCCTAGAAGGCAAAGAGGCAGTGGTGTTTGGAAAGTCTGATAGGCAGGAAGAGGGCAAAGACTGTCCCTCTTTAGCAGTTCACAGAATATGTCTATAGTTATGCAGATGGTTGCTTTAGTCTGGCAAGATTCTGTCTGTAGGTAAACAACAATAAAGAAACTACTCAGAAATAACTCCTCATGTTGTTCTTGGGTATTGGGGCCTGATGATTTCTCACATTCATGCTTTTCTCAATGAAGAGAAATAATTTGGTTTATGCTTTCGTTGCTACCATAAAGCAGGATTACACTACTCAAAATTTGCTCCTTGGCAGCCTTTTTGATCAGAATTACCTTCAGGAGTATATCAATCCACTCTGAATATGCCAAGAGAAGAAGCTGGTTGTCCCCCATTTTCAAGGTGTCAGAGGGGAATAATGCCCACAGGTATTGTTTTCATGCCATTAGGGAAGCCCTCTGGAGTATTTGAGGCCTCAATTTAATCACCTTCCAGAAGCTTCTGAAAAAATAGAGCTTCACTAAGGAGATTGGTAGGAAGACACCAGATTACAATCTGAGATGTACAGTATGTCTTTATGTTTTTAATTCAAGATTCTTGTATGTTTGATTTCTATTTTTGTTTCATGTTGTGATCCATACAACTGAGGTGTGCTATAAATTTAATCAATAAATAAATACTGTCAAACACCTCCTCAGACACACTTCACAAGTGAATAAGTTTTACATTTTATTTTACTATATTTTTGTATGTGGAAGCTATAAACTAAAGAGATTGTTGCCGATTTCAGAAAAGGCAGGCAGAGCCACGCATCTCTGTGTACTAATAATTCACCTGTGGAAGTGGTTAGCAGCATCAAGTTTCTGAGGATGCTATCTTGGTTGCTTAACAGTGAGACACTGGTGAAGCAGGCACAACAGCGCCAGCATTTTCTACATCACATGAGAAAAGTACCTCTTCCTTCCCCTGTCCTCACCATTTTCTATAGAGGGATAATCAAGAGCATCCTGTCACATTGCATTACTGTCTGGTTTAGAAGCATTCCTGCTTCAGACAGGAAGATGATGCAGAGAGTGGTGAGGATAGCAGAGAAGATTATTGGCAGTTCACTTCCATCTATTTTCCAAAACTGATTCATTTTTTTTTCATTCTCACCATTCACTGTTTTGGAGAATGCTTTGGTTTCTTATTAATGATTCTATTTACTAAATTGAGCAATGTATTATCACTGCCAGTGGAATGAGAATAATCTAATTTCACATTTTCAGATCAATGAAAACCAAATCTTAGATACTATTTGAAATCTGCAGCTCTCTTGGTTTACTGTGTAATTTATCAACAATATAAACAATGCATTTTAGGGAAAAAGATAGCTCAGAAATACACAGGATAAACAAATATAAATATATGATATGTATTTCCCTATGTATGGATATGGATATGGATATGGATTAGGATATGTATTAGATATAAATATAGATATATACACACACACCAAAATACATTGTGTTCATATATAAAGGCCAAAAATATGTGTTGTCAGCGTTCTAGTGAAACTCTCTATTTCATTCAGCACTCAGAAACAAAATTCATCAGAGCAACAAGTCATATTAGCACATCTGGAAAAATCTGAAACTGAGAATTCCAGGTTTTCCCTTCCTAATGAAAAATCAAAAGCCCATCCCCTGCTCCCACCACATGGTCCAATCAACCATTGTCTCAACTGGAGACATTCCTCCAGACACTCCTCTCCAGGTACAGGGTAACTTGCCCTTGACTCTATGAGAGGATTGTTGTTGAGTTTCATCTTCCACCTCTCTATGAAATCTGCCTTCCCAAATTCCCAGGCACTAAATGTGGCAGCCTCGAAGCTTCTAAATAAAAGATGGCTTCCAAGGCTGATATATGTCTGTCTGTCTGTCTGTCTGTCTGTCTGTCTGTCTGTCTGTCTATCTACCTATCCACCTACCTACCCAT
>JANHFN010084842.1:0-10408 GCA_032468175.1 Toxicocalamus goodenoughensis
TATGTTTCCCATTTTGGGAGTGCAAGGCTGCCTCTGGTTCTACTATCTTGTAACATTTTTAATTTTATTCGTGCTTTTTCCCCCATCCATATAAATTTCAGTACCGTCCTATCTAATTCCTGAAAATATTTCTTATCCAATTTTATAGGTATTGTTTGAAAATAGTATAATAGTTTCAGTAGTGTGTTCATTTTTATGACTATTATTCGGCCTAATAGTGATAGTTGTAATTTTCCCCAATTGGCCAGGTCTTTATCTGTAAAAGTAATTTCATATAATTATCCTCTTTTATGGAAAAGCATCTTCTTGTTAAACAAATTCCTAGATATTTAAGTTTTTTGACACTTTGTAATCCCAATTTCAAAAAGATATATCTTATCTAATATATTAATGTAAAGAATAGGATAATCCTATCTTATTCTTTGTATTAATATATTATAACATTGCCAGAACTTGGCAACTATTCCATCTTCATTCATGCCTCCCATTCAGCTATATGGATTTATAATGGTTGTTTGCTTAACAGATAATTTCATTGCCCAACTAGGTAACATCAGTGCCCCAAGAGCAGTTCAACACTGAGCTACATATATTCTTTTCTATGAGAATAAGAATGGATAATTCCAAACCAACTTCCAGCTTCAGTAGATGAAATAATTCATACTGAAACAACATGGATTTTGATAGGAAATTCCTGAGTGGGCTGAATGCCAAATTTTATCCATTATAATGCCTTGAAGTGGATTCTGAAAGGTAACAGTTTCTGTTTATTGTTTATTGATTAGTCTCATAAGCATATAAAATAAAACAATGCAATCATACAATGGGATATAAAAATGTTCAATGAAATATAAGATCATCCTCTTGGCAGTTGACTCCAATCTGATATAGATTGATAGATAACTCAGTCAAATGGCTTTAGTTATAAACTTGGCAAGCTTCTTACTGTCCACGTGTTTTTCCTTGAAGGGAGGATGATAACTTATGGATGGGGTCCCAAGGAGCTACCCAGCCATCTAGCAACTTTAAAAGAAGTTATTTGCCTGAAGCATACAGTTGGCAGTCAAAGAGGATATGAGTGATGTCATTTATTTGCATTACGCCACAAATACATATTATGACTTAAAAAGCTCAACAAGCAGAAACTCCTCACCTGGTGTCTTGTTAGATTTTGCAGAGTGTATGATATATTTAGTTTCTGCTGCTAAGACCATTGGTCAAAAAAGTAGCATGTTTAGAGGGAGAAATTCATGTTTCTGAATTAAAGAAGAGACATAGTTAGAATTGGCAAATAAATAACCATAGCATTCATCCCATGTTGAGACTGGGATGGGAATGTCAAAGAAAAATTTTCTTCTTTCAGGATGCCGGATACAATGTTGAAAAATATGATTGAATTGGACCCTTTTGCTGAAACTTTTAATTCTGATCACATAGAGCTGCCCATAATGTAATTCTTGCATAATAGCTTTCTGGGTCAAACTGCTTAGATCTGATTATTATTTCTGGAGGGCATTCAATTATTAAAGTTTTTTTTAAAAAAAACATGGAACCCAGATTGATATAGCCAATCATCATACTTCAAGTAGATTGGAAATCTTTGCTTAGATTTGAAGCATGCTCTGAATTCAAGAAAATAAACAATAATCTAGTGTTTACCTTAGAGATTCCTGTCTTGTCTCACTTCAACATTAGCTAACAGCTTTTTGTCCAGGGATGTATCTAAATTTAAGCTGGAATGGGTGAAGAAGTTAACCGCATTTGGTTGGTGATCTCTATCTTCCTTCACATAGACCTGAACATTGGAGAAGAGAAGGAAAAATATATGTAATCCAGGCCACTACTGGATTTCCTAGAGTGAAATATGTAAGGGAAGATGTGGTGAGCTTGTTTGTCTCCCAAAATATGAACATCTTTTCTAGAGTATGGGATGAAGCTTGGTGAAGAATATGGAGGAAAATACAGCTTCAGCACGAGGACTTTGAATTTGGTAACTAGAAGATGGGAGGAATCAAACCCCATGAGTCAATTCCTGGTCCCGCCAGCCTCTCTTTAACAAAGAGGACTAATTCTCCAGAGGCTGCCATTTTTTTTCTGTGCTGGGGTGGACCAAATTCTAAAGCTTGGGAGATGGACCGCTGAGAGAAAAATTCAATCAGATTTCTGTCAGATGATCTCTGTTCTTCCAACCATCTGTGTTCCATGTCAGGAACTTAATATAGGTGTTTGATTCTGATGATTACAGAAGAGGTACAGAAGTCTTGAGTTGAGGTACAGGTCTCATTCAGGAGTCTGCAGATGTGATGTGATTAGGGATCCTCTCAGTTGTTAAGTATTCACAGTGATTAGAAATTATTCAATCTTTGTCAGACCCTGGTGGCTAGATTGCAGAAGCATTTGTGGCAGGCTAATGTTTTTGTGAGGCTTGTTGACAGAAACTTTGCCAGATTGTTGATCTAGAGCCTTGTTAGCTGCCCAAAATATTGCTATTACTATTGTGAAAAAGTGTTGTCTTATTTCAAGAATTTAAATTGTATTTATTTATCTATCAAATTTATATAAAGCCCATCTCACAAGATGTGTGGAATTGCATACAATACTAACATGGGATCATCAGTTTCTTGAAACGTCAATTTAGATGAAGAGCAAGGGCTCAGATTGACTAGTGGAACTGTAGAGTTAGATGCACCTTTAGTTTCTAGTTAAAGTTCTGGTATAAACACACAGATAGGCAATCAATGAAAATTCAGTGATCTTAAAGCATCAGATATAATCTCTTGGACAAAAATAGCACCAGTGTTTATGTTCTTTAAGATTTCTGAATGTTGCAGTAAATTATTGAAAGATAGACTTAAGAAAGTTGAACCCTCTCTTCCTGGTGCATTGTCATTGAGATTCCAGGTAATTAAATTCCACTGAGGAATGCCACAGTCTGTGGTAATAAGTTGTTTCCATAGGTAGGCATGATTATCTTGGACAATTGACAAAATCAAAGTGATTGATGGTTTGGCTGTTTGATGCATTGTCGCTAAGATTTGTTTTGGATCTTCCAATTTCTTACTAATGGCAGCCTTTTCCAATCTGACAGAGTACTGAAGAAGTTACTCAAGGATTCTTCTAAGCAATCAGTGCAGGATGTCAAATGGCAAGTACTAGAGTTGCTTATTTGGGTTTTTCCCTCTCAAGGACTTTGAAAAGTTGTCTTTCTGTTTGTCTGGAAGAGAGCTATTGCAAGTATGTGTTAAAGTGTCAACATTGCCAATTGTCAACATTGGATTGCTTTGTATTCAAAAGTGGGTTAGCTCTCTCTGAGTAGAAGACAGAGTGAAAAGATTGAAAGAGTATTCAGGAAAAGCTTCATTCTGAACAGCATGAAGAAGATTGTAGGCCACTCAAAAGTCAATAGTATATGCTGAAAGCCACCCTGGGAAGGGAGCATTCTACATTCTCAAAGTCTGTCAATAGGCCATCACAACATAGTAGTTATGTTGTGATGGCCGATTACAACATAACCTGTCCTTAACTCAAGGACAAGATAACCATTTTCCTAGATTCCCACCATCCTTTTTTTGCTCTGTGATTAAAATTTGTAAGGTAATCTGATTTGTCTGTAAACAGTTAATGATTTGTTTTGCCTCTTGTCCTTAACTGCTTCACTATTTGTCATTAGATGAATACCCTTCCCAGTGCTGTGTATAGGCTGTGCATTAGCTGTAGAGCAAACAGATTTTTTTAAAAAAATGAGGTTTAAAAAAAATGAGATTTTTTTTTAAAAAATGAGATATTTTTTTTAAAAAATGAGATATTTTTTTTAAAAAATGAGATTTTTTTAAAAAATGTACATAGGAACCAGGAAAAACAGTAAACCAGGAAAAAGATAAAATAGAATGGTATAAAATATAATATAAAATAAGGTGTAGAGGATAAAGGGCAATACAAATACCCTCCCTGGCAGAACTATTTACTGAAGTCAATGAAGATTCTCAGGCATCCAGATACAGACGTCTGGAAGATGAGTCATGGCGCCTAGACTTCTTCGAGCAATAGCAATAACACTTAGATGTACATACCACTTCACAATGCTTTACAGCCCTCTGTAAGTGTCACGTCCCCCACAGCATGCTGGAGCCGTGACAATGAGCGTTCTACTGTGTCCGAATGTGCTATTGTGTTAGGAAGTACCTGCCAGCCAACCGAATCGGGGTTCGCATTTCCGATGAAGATTGACGACAAGCCCTGATGATGTCCGACACTGAACTATCACATGTTGTGGGCAGCTATCAGCAGAGTGATGAACATGCTGACCATTAAAATAATGACCTCGGGGGGTGGATACTCACTAGGCGGGCACAAGGGCAATGGTGGGATATGGAGAGTATAACATGGTGTGGGTATGGTAAAGGAGGGTGAATAATTAACGGACAAATGCAAAGTATCTGGGGGGTTACATAGTGACCGGAAGTTAAGTGGTAGCGTCCACCAGATGGTGGATAAACTCATTACATTATTATCTGGTGTATAAATACACCTCTGGCTGTGAGGTGAGCCAGAGCTTACTTTAATATCATTTTGATGCTTGGTGTTACCCAAATCCAGAGCAGTATATGGATGAATAAAGACTCATTTCTTGGTTATTGTGAGAGCTATGTTTTCCTTTCTTTCTGGAATTCGGCTGAACATCTGAGAAGAAAGTCAGCTCTCCCTCGAATTCTTTTATGCTCCTGTCATCCCTCCTCCCCTCCATTGGCTGTTCAGTGTTGCTGCATTGAGAAGTGATGGCAGAAGGTACAGACGTGGATTCAGCTTTGCCATTTGCATCAGAGGTGGATGAGGAAGAGATTTCTCTAGGGGACGGCGGAGTGCATGAGTCTACAGATGGGTTTATGAGCGGAGAATCGCCATCTTTTGGTAATACTGGGGATATTCCCAAGGATGTACAGAGGGTTACTAGACCTAAACTACACAGAGACGTGGAGGGGGAGGCACGGAAGACTGTTCGGCCCAAGATGAGGGATGAAAGGAGGAGTGATTTGGAGTTCCAGGAGGAGTGTGGGGGACAAGGTGTTCATGGAAAACCCCCTGCCTTTGCACCTCTTAATGCTGGAGTATTTGCGAAGTGGAGGGAAAGGAGGATAGTTGAAGAAGATGCCTGGAGTACCTCCACATCCAGGTTGGGAGCCAGTACTATAGAACTATTGCGAATGAAGTATGGAGATCTAAGTATACAGGATCCCAGCCCAAAGAGTAGATGGGAGGGGTCAGGGGCTCGTACTGATGATACATCATATTTCAGTTCTATACCTAGAGAAGGAAGAGAACCTAATAGTAAAAGGACTGGAAGTGACTTTACACCTGGGTTTGATGCATCATTAGCTGATGTAGCCCGGCCATCAGAACCCAGGACAGGAGGTACCAAGCATATGTCGTCAAGCTTTGCTCGAGGGGATGCAACACCTTGCCGTATACAGCATGTAGGTTCCTGGGGTTACCAGGGAATGTCTGGCCAGTGGCCACAATGCATGGTGTGGGGACCACCACTATTGCAAACTATGTTTGATGGTAACCCAGACCGTATCGTACTGTTCCTAAGCCAAGTGGTCAATCACCTAGAATTATATGCCTCTTGCTATCCATCACAATGGTCCATAGTGGTAGCTATCATGGGGGTGTTAACTGTGGATGCAGTGGACTGGGTTGTGGAACTACACAGTGAACGGGCCAGAGAGTTGGTAGATGTAAGTCTTTTTTTGGACTCAATCCACAATCATTTTGAGGACAGATCTTGCATCAACCAAACCGAGGAAGCTATCATGGCCTTGAGGCAAGATGGGAGGCCAGCAACTGAATACGTACGAGAATTCTGACATTTAGCTGGGAAGTTAAAATCCTGGCCTGAGCGTCTGCTGGTCCAAGAATTCCGTGCCAGATTAGATCGTAGTTTAAGACAGCCTTGTCTATCTAGAGGAGTCCCTCAACGATTGACAGAATGGTACAGAACTGTGGTTGAATTGGATGTCAGACTGAAGGAGTTCAGAACTAAGTCTGAAACATTCTGAAAAGTACCTAAAACAGATCTTGGTGTTATGGGAGGTTGGAGCAGGCAAGGAGATGGTTAACTGGGTGGTAGGGGTCAACCAGCTATTAGATGTTTCACATGTAACCTAATAAGGCATAGGGTATTAGAATGCCCCAAACTTGCCAATGAGCATATGAAACAAACAGCAAAGGCACCTGTTGGAGCAGTGACAAAATTCAGCTTTAGGAAACAGGGAATTGGTGCTGAAAGATCACAAGGACTGGCTCAGAAAATGAAGGGGGAAGCATCACCATCAAGACAGCATCAATTGGACAAAGGAGTCAACCCAGGGTTGTTTCAGGGATGGATGATAGTGGTGAGGAAAGCCACAACAATACTATAGTGAGTGCTCCAGTACACCCTTTTGTGATACCAGTGGTTTTGGAAGGTGTGAACACAGGACTGAGGGGTAGATATGGGGCACTGATAGACATGGGCTGTACCAGGTGTCTTATTAGCCAACAAGTGGTGGATGAATTGAAATTACGGGTGGAACAGTTGCCTACACCAATGAATTTCGAGCAGGTGGATGGGTCCCTGCTTGGCGGGTCCCCAGCAATGATGATGACTACTCCTATTAAACTAGAAATTAGAGCTGATTGGGAACATCTATGATTTATTGTTGTCCCGCATATGCGTGAGGCACTGATATTAGGACTTGTATGTTTGGATAAGTGGAAGCCCACTATATGGTGGGAAGGCGGTTGCCATCATTTGCAACTTGTAGTAGGACCAGAACCCCCTCACTCAGGTTCAGGTGAATCCACATGGAATACATGGAAGGAGTTAGCAACCATAGTTGTACATCAAAACCTCCCCTACCCGACTGAGTATCAGGATCTAGCAAAGGTATTCAATGAAGAGGAGTGTGAGATCTTAACCCCACACTGAAAAACTGACTGTGCTATAGAATTAATCCCAGGAGTGAAATTACCTAAGCCCCATATGTATGCAATGACTCCCAAGGAGATGGAGGAGATGAGGAATTATTGAGATAAAAACCTGGCCCGTGGCTTCATATAACCTGGAAGGTCACAGATCGCTGGCCTGGTGTTATTTAGGGAAAAGAAGGATGAAACTTTGCTCCTATGTGTGGATTTTAGAGGGCTTAACGCTGTATGTGTGGAAAATGTATATCCTCTGCCATTAATTAGTGATTTATTGGCCCTATTGGCCACCGGAAAAATCTTCACGAAGTTAGACCTGTGTGAAGCATATTACAGGGTACGTATTAAACAAGGGGATGAATGGAAAACTACCTTAAATTGCCCCCTGGGTAGTTTCCATTTCAAGATGATACCTTTTGGATTGCAGGGTGCCCCCGCGGTATTCATGCAGCAAATCAATGAGGTGCTGCATGAACAGTTATATCGAGGAGTACTAGTGTATTTAGACGACATCCTAATTTACATGCAGACTCTGGAAGAACATATACAGTTAGTATGAAGTGTTTTTAAAAAGTTGTTAGATGCCAAATTACACATAAAATTGCTGAAATATGAATTTCACTGTAATAAATTGGACTATCTTGGGTATAGGATTCCCAGTGATGGGTTGGAAATGGATCCCAACAAAGTGAGTGTGTCTTGGGATGGGAAATCCCACAAACGCATAAACAATTGCAGAGTTTCCTTGGCTTTACGAATTTTTATAGGCAATTTGTGCCACAATTTGCTAGCATTGCATTACCATTAACAGAACTGCTAAAAACAAAGAATCAGAAAACAAAGCCAACACCCAGTCAAAAAATTGAGTGGTCTACAAAGTGTCAACAAGCATTTGACAATCTGAAGACATTATTTTCCCAAGCACTGATTCTCAAGCATCCTGATCCTATGAAACAATATGTTGTTCAGGCGGATGCCAGCGATGTGGCTGTGGGTGTTGTCCTTTTACAAATAAATGAACAAGGAATGTTGCAACCTTGTGCTTATACTTCCTGTAAATTCACCCCAACAGAGAGAGGATGGGCAATCTGGGAAAAGGAAGCATTTGTGGTGAAATGGGCATTATATACATGGAGACATCTGTTGGAAGGCACCAAAGAAGTTTTTGAGGTCTGGACAGATCACAAGAATTGGAGGCTTTACAAAAGCCCCACTGTTTATCTCCCAAACAGGTTAGATGGGCTATGTATTTTGAGCTATTTAATTTTCATCTGTGCCACGTACCAGGGGGCTGAAATTTCATGGCAGATGCCCTGTCTCACTTACCTCAATACAATGAGACCCAAGATGTGATTGTTCAGCCTCTGATCTCAGATACTATACCCAGAAATATGGGACAAGCCATACGGTTAAAGGATGTGAAGCAGGATATGTTACGAGAGGCTACTCGAACAGATAAATGGATTAATAATAATGCTGATTCGGTTTCCTATAGAGATAATTTGGCATGGAAAGGAAACAGGATTTACATACCGGAGAAAGGTAGAAATTATATTTTAGAAAAGTGTCACGATGACAAACAGGCTGGACATTTCGGGTTTCTAAAAACCTTGCATTTAGCTTGACGTCAATTCTGGTGGCCAAAAATGAGATCCAACATAGAACAGTATGTAAAAAAAGTCACATCTGCGCAATTTCAAAACCAAGACTGGATAAGCCATTACAAACAGTGTCTGAACCACAACATCCATGGCAGGATATTGCAATGGATTTCATTGTGGAGTTACCAAACAGTAATGGTTATACAATTATATGGACTATCATCGACTTATTCTCGAAACAGGCACATTTTGTACCTTGTAAGCATTTTCCATCAGCTAAAACTCTAGCCAATATGTTTATAAAACATGTTTACAGATTACATGGCACCCCTCGACAAGTAATTTCTGATAGAGGAATACAATTCACTGCACAATTCTGGAGAGCATTCCTCCACTTGTTAGGGTCATCCCAGGGATTAAGTTTGGCCTATCATCCAAGCATGAATGGCGCAGCAGAAAAAGTGAATGCTATGGTGAAGAGATACTTAAGATCATATGTGTCCTATCAACAATAAGAATGGGTGGAGTTATTACCATTTGCAGAAGTTGCATATAATAACATGGTACACAGTAGTACAGGATATAGTCCATTCTACGTAGTGAATGGCCTAGAATTTAGTCCATTACCAGATTTTACATGCAACCCCAATGACCCAATCGGTGTCCAACAATGGGCACAACAGGTACAGGCTAGTTGGTTAAATGTTAGAAAAACTCTGGATAAAACAGCGATGGATTATAAAACATATGCAGACAAGAAGCAGCAGGATCATTTTCAGGTTGGGGATAGAATATATCTTTCAACAAAATATATTAAGTTGAAATTAAACATTAGGAAATTGGGGCCCAAATACCTGGGCCCCTTCTCAATAACAAGAATCATTAACCCTGTCACAGTCGAGTTAAAGTTACCATCATTGTCGGATCGTATACACCTGGTGTTTCATATTAGTTTATTGAAACCCATTGACTTCCAAAATGAAGTGCTTGAAGTAGAAAAAAAATCACCAACCAAATACGAATCAGATTGAAATAGATAGAATTCTTGACTCCTGCAAAAGAAGGAATAATATCCAATATTTAGTACGCTGGAAAGGATATCCACTGTCAGAGGACAGTGGTGAAGGCATCGGATGTATGTACAGACTGTTTAGTGTGTCGTTTCCATAATATATAACCTGACAAACCTGGGCCCTAGGTTAACTATAAGAGAGGTCACTACTAATAATGTTCTTCCTATGTTGCAGGCGGATTCCTGGTAGAGGGGGCCGCCTATCACATCCCGATGGCATGCTGGAGCTGTGACAATGAGCTTTCTGCATCCGAATGTGCTACCAGGTTAGGAAGTACATGCCAGCCAACCGACACAGGGTTTGCATTTCCAATGAAGATTGACGACGAGCCCTGATGACATCAGGCGCTGAACTATCACAAGTTGTGGGTGGTTAACAGCAGAGTGATGAACATGCTGAACGTTAAAATAATGACCCCGGGGAGTGGATACTCACTAGATGGGCACAAGGGCGATGGTGGGATAGGGAGAGTATAACGTGGTGAGGGTATGGTAAAGGAGGGTGGATAATTAATGGACAAATACATAGTATCTGGGGGTTACATAGTGACCGGAAGTTAAGCGGTAGCGTCCAACAGATGGTGAATAAACTCATTATGTTATTATCTGGTGTATAAATACAGCTCTGGCTGCGAGGTGTGCCAGAGCGTACTTTAATATCATTTTGATGCTTGGTGTTACCTGAATCTGGAGCAGAATCAACCCAGCCCCATGGTTTACGGAGGGGCTGAGGGAGATGAAGCGTCGGAAGAGATGCCTAGAGAGAGGTTGG
>JANHFN010085008.1:0-10402 GCA_032468175.1 Toxicocalamus goodenoughensis
TCCTCCTCCTCCTCCTCCTCCTCCTCCTCCTCCTCTTCCTCATCTAGCATCCAGTTCAGGTATTGGTCAAGTCTTGTCCCTCTTTCAAGGCTACAATATTTTGACACATACACCTTCAAGTTGCAAAACCAACTTCTCTAATCTGGTGCCATTTGGACTTCATCTATTCAATAACAAGTCATAGATTGGATATGGGACTGATTATCATTCTTTTCATCCTACTGAATGGAAAAGGACTAGGGCACAACTGTGAGAAAAGCTACTGCAGGCAAGTTATAAGGTTTGGAGGAAGAGGAGGAAGGAAGAAAGGAAGGAAGGAGACAGAAAGAAAAAGAAGGCAGGAAGGTAGGCAGGAAGGAGATAGAAAAAGAAGGAAAGCAGAAAGGAAGGAAGTTTACATGATTTTAAACAGATCCTCCTTAGACTAATAATGATGCAGGTCAAAAACCCAATTTATATATTCCTCTATTGAGAAACCTATAAGCTATTGTTTTCTGCAGTGAAGGAGCAAGCAGTTCCCAAACCTATTACAATACAACTATAGAGCTCCCAAATCCAACGTAATTGAAAACCAAAATAAAAGCAAGGTATTAGGCTCTCTAGAGCCCAGCTTAAAAATACTTGTATACACTCTCTTTAGAAAGCTCAAAAGAAAGCATCTCCCACCCTAAATTCACTCAGAGAATGGAGGTGGTGGAATCCCCATAAAAAGTTCTCGCTACTTCCCACAACCGATTTAGCCTCCTTAATAAAAGAGCCTGAATGCCAGTTTTCTCTCTTTCTAAACAAGGGAGGGATATAACTTTCAACCCAGAGTGTTACTATAGAGATAATAATTACTGCTGCTATTTTCATGCTAATATCTCTAAATTAAAGGTAAGAAAAACAAATTATAGTCTTTAAACTTCTTATTCCCATGTTAAACTGCCAACACATGGAGATGCACAGGCGACAGATAGGCCTCGAGTTACAACCACAATTGAGCCTATAAATCCTGTTGCTAAGTGGAACATTTCTTACAGGAGTTCTACTCCATTTTACGAACTTTCCTGCCGCAGTTGTTATAAGTGAATCACCGGGCTGTTAAGTGAATCTGGCTTCCTCCGTGGTGACTTTGCTTGTCAGAACGTCACAAAAGGGGATCGCGTGAACTCAGGGACAGGGCAACTGTCGTAAATGTGAGTCTGTTGTCTGAATATAAATCATGTGACCACAGAGATGCAGCAATGTTCGTAAGTGTGAAAAATGATCATAAGGATCACATTTTTCAGGGATGTAGTAAATAAAATTATTATAAAATATTTCTATGGTCTTTTTAGAGTTGCCAAGAGAAAGGGAGGGGGAAAGCAGCAGCTTACAAAACTGAAACTGCATTCCATAAATGTTTTCAAAGATAGTAACTAGTGAGTGACTGAAGTTTCTGCGGCTCAAAATTCTAACTGGAGAGCATGATTGATGACTCTGAGTTATGGAGTTGTCCCATTGGAGAATATGAATTATGATACACCCAGAGGTTGGGGGGGAAACCAGGGTCAAGGGTGATAATAGATTATGTGTGTCAGAGTCAGCTGCACCCAGGCAGTGCCAGCATGTTAACTCCCAATAAATCCTTTTGAAGTTTTGGAAGTTTGGCTCGAGACTTGTCATTTAATTGGGGGTAACTGCTGAAATCCTGACGGTAACTTTGAACAGTCACTAAATGAACTGCTTTAAGTCGGGAACCACCTGTATCTCTCTGCAGAAGTTATAGGTGGGAGAATAATTTGTCTTGGATGGTTTTCTTTATTATTTTTTTTCCTCCTAGCTGTTCCAGCAAACCTATCATGTACTATTAATTATATATACCAAAAAGGATAACAGAACAGTTTCTAAGGTAGGAAACATAAAAGAACCATGGCATAATAATTCTAACTTCCTGTTAATTCAGGAGAAAACACATTCAGTATGGGTAGTCCTTGAAACCACTTCAGCCAGACACAAACTGAGCAAATTGGTATAGGCAGTACAATGCAGTGAGCCATATGAAGATCTGTACATTGGGGAAACAAAACAGCCACTTCACAGATGCATGGTGTAATATAGGAGAACAAACCCATCAGGACTAGATTCAGTAGTCCATCTCAGTGGTGGGATTCAAATAATTTAATAACTGATTCTGTGCCCTAATGATTTCTTCCAACAACCAGTTCACCAAACTGCTCAGAGTTAACAACCAGTTCTCTCGAAGTGGTGCGAACTGGCTGAATCGCACCCCTGGTCCATCTGCATTTGAAAGAGAAAAGCCACTCTTTTGAAGATAGAAATGTTCTGACCAAGGCTTCCTGAGACAGTAACAATCACACACTGTTCCCAAAAACCTTTTTTTTAATTATTTCAACAGCTGTGAATTATATGCATTCACAGCCCATAATGAGTCCCAAACAGTTTGTGAATAGTCCAACGTTCACCACAGTCCTTCAGGATAAGGCTGATAAGCACCCACCTTTATTTCCCTGGAAATGCTGCCAATGACTAAATTGCCCATTAGCTGTACAAGGCCAAATGGAGCACAAAGTCAACATGGAGCTTCAAAGTTTAAACTGACCAGAATGAACAAAGTTGCTTCCTGCTAAGGCTCCTCTCCCTTTGTTTCTTCTTTATGTCTTATGGGATGGGCCAATCATCTCCAAGCCTTACTCCCAAGTTGCCCCTTTTGTCTTAACTCTTTTTGCCTTCTGGCAGCTTGGCGCAAGTGCACACTGGGAACAGGCTCCCCTTGTTCCTCTGCCTGACTGATGTAAGATTCTGGAGGCTCCGGAGTCAGCACATAAATCCCAGATGTCCCCGGCCCCATCTCTTTGTTGGATGCAGATCCCTCGTCTGAGCCCTCCCCAGACTCCAGGATCGGCCCATATTCCTCCCCACTGTCCGACTCTGCTGCCAGCCCTGCAGGCCACCAGTGGAGCACAACAAGCAAAGTCCACATTTTGGACAGAGAGGACCTCTGGTTTGAAAGAGGAGTCAAAGAGGCCATCTAGGTCAAAACTGAACATAGGGGAATGGATACAACATCATCTATCTCCAGTCTACAACACAGATCCTTTCAGTAGTTCCAAGAAGGCTCCAAACTCATTTGCACTACTCAGCTGACCCTGAGAACACAGAGATAAACCTCCACATGGCCTCAACGACCATCTAAAAAGGATGCAAATGACCATCTGTCTGCAAGGAGTAGAAATCCTTCCGTTTCCCACCATCCAATCAGAGCTGAAGAAGCTGTTGGATGAGAAGCAAAAAGTTTTCAAGGAAAAACATAGAAAGTCCAGTTGCCTCCTGAAAAAAAGCACCTTTGGGATAGGTAGTTTTTGACTTGCAGTCCCTTTTTGCTGAAAATAGCGACTTGTGAACAGGACCTCAAACTTACAACTGTTGCAGCAACGTTGAGAAGGTCCTACGATCAAAATTTGGGCATTTGGGGTATCCCAGGGCTATGTGGTCACCACTTATGGTTTTCTCGGGGGGGGGGGTTGGGGTTGAAAAACAAAATCCACAAGAAAAGCTGGCTTTGATTCATAACAACATTTATTTATTTATTTATTTTTGTGTTAATTGCTTACAAGATAATAGGTAAAAGTAAAAAAACATAGTTATGAATACATGTATATATATAAGAAAAATAAAAGAACATTAAAAAAAACAATAGGACAGGGACGATAGGCACGTTGGTGCGCTTATGCACGTCCCCTACATATCTCTTAGGAAAGGGGTGAGGTCAATAGTAGACAGTCTAAGGTTAAAGTTTGGGGAACTTGGGGAAGAAACCACAGAGTCAGGTAGAGTATTCCAGACATTGACCACTCTGTTGCTGAAGTCGTATTTCCTGTAATCAAGTTTGGTGCAGTTAACCTTGAGTTTGTATCTATTGTGTGCTCTTGTATTGTTATGATTGTTAGGAAAAGAACTTTAAGATTCCAGCTCATTTCTAACTGTTTTAGCCAAAAAGAATAAAAGTTAGGGGGGGGGTGTCAAGCCACAGCAGCCACAAAGAAAGTAGAATTGCCCTTTTCCTCCTCTTTATTATTCCTCAGATTGCAGTTTTCTCACTGGAGCCTCATTCATGCGTGACTCTGCCAGTCTTCCATTTTCTCTCCACAGGATTTATGAGCTGCTCAAAAGTCCACTGCAATAAATTACACAACACAGAAGCCAAAATCCATCTCTTGATCTGGCTCAAACCATTCCCAAGTAATGCACAAATAATGAGCCTTCTATCTAACATAAGCAAAAGAAGTTTATGGTACAGTTCATTGTGGTTACTTGCACAATAACCTGTAAAAGTTTGTAAGGGTGTTTTTTATAGCCTAGAAGTGACTGGAGTTCTCTGCCAACTGTGTGTATTTTTTAACTCTGTTCTTGCTTTTCAAATATTTTCCCCCCTCAAATATTTTGCCTAATGAATTTTAAAAGTTTGTCTTTATTCACTACTTAATTTAGTTAAGTCTGTTTTACTTTTGTCCATGTTTTTCCTGGAGTAATGTCGAACCCCTTTTAGAGAGAAAATGGGTTTACACAGCAGCATCTCACTTCTGATCTTAAATTGGGCTGAACCTTGGGTTATTGTCTTAAGAATGACTAGGAAAATACATTTATATTCTTTGGGATGGGAGTTTTTGAATCTTGTTTATGGCGCACATTGCTATCAATTATTATTGGAAGGCTTTCATGTTACTTATAATGACATCTTCGATCTATAAAACATAGGAAGTTTGTACAGTACATGTATTGCCTGTAAATGTAAGTCTTTTCTCCATTGTCTTTGAAATGTTTTGTAGCAGCATTTCAAAAACTTAAGGAAAACCTCCATGTAACTAGAACAGATTTTCTTTTCTCCCTTAATACTATTATTCTCCCTCTAAATGTTTAATCTTTTTCATAACAGAGAAGGGAAGCCTACTAGCATAGCAATATTGGCCACAACAATCTATTTAGAATGTGTGTATATATGTGTGCATTCATGCAATGTTTAAAGCGATCATCATACAAAACTTGTTCTGGAACAGCCCATTGTCTCTTGTTTCTTCCTGTCTAAGAACTTCTAGCATCAGGATGGAGTTGGAGGAGCCAGTGAAGTTCTTGAAGATGTTTCTCCAAGTAACTACCATCTGAGTGGTCCTTGGTGCTTGCTTGCTGATGATATTACCTAGGGTAAGGTTTGAGTAAGGAAACATCTGCAAGAAAACAAGCAAGCTCAAGAAACATCAAGGACCGCTCATTTCAACCCTGAGCTATGAATATTCTCCTTTATTGGTAACTACCATCTGCAACTATCATCTGCAATCCATGGACTGCCAGTGGAAAGTAATTAATCTTGGCAGCTTGAAAAGAGTTGCAAACTGGTGCACCTAAATGCAGTTTTTGCAATGCCTGAAGTTGCTTCATAAGACTGCTCTCTTCCTGTGTTCAGGAAGTAATTGTGTAATTTGATAATGCTTTAATCTAAGAAGGGAATTCTTCAATGTTTATTATTGCTAAGTCCAGAATAGAAATCTGATAAGGCCATAATACTCAGGGGCCGCTGTTTTGATTAAGCTGTTTCTTCCTTACTGGAATGCAGAACATTCCAAGAAATAAGGTCCTGGGCCAAAAATCAGAAATAGCCAGATTTTTCTGATGATCTTGAGTTCTTCACTCTTTCACTGTAGCAGCTTCCAAAATGTATAGTCACCATTTAATAATATTAATTTCAACTTTCTCAATTTAGTAACAGAAAGCCAAGTAAATGCAGAAGATGGAAGGATTCATGTATAGTTTCTTTCCCCTCTGTTGGTTTCATGGGAAATGCAATTTATTTTTCCTGAGCTGCTAAGAATGAAAACAGGAGAGAAGAATAATATGGAATAATTCAATTTGCCATGGACTGATTTTCATATTTATACATTAAAAAGTTCAATTCTATTTGGAAATTCTCCATTTGCCTTTCCGATTTAACTTAATCAAGAGTTTAAGAAGCACAAGGGTTCATAGGTCCCTATTCTTTGAAAAGGTTCACTAGCAACTGAATGTTCTTTTCTTCACAATTCCTGAATTTCTCTGCCAATTCTCTGCAATTTACTCTTTAACCAGCCTTCCTTACATTTCCTGTTTAGCTCTGAGAAAAACAATAATTGTAATTCCAAACAACATAAGAACCCCTTTTTCTTTCTTTCTTTTTGATTGAAAGTGAAACCTTTTCACATTATTATGTTTGCCATCCTAGTGAGAATGGACTTTTCTCTTTGCAAACATGTCTTAGATGTGAAATCTAACCTGTTTTAATAAAGACAAAAGTAAACAACCCTAAATAGTTACATTTCTTAATTACCTTCCTCTAATAAGGTTTATGTTTCACTTTCTATCAACAAATCAAGTACTTGCTCTTTTTGTATCTATGGTATATGGTAGAATCACAACTTCTTTGCATTAAGTTTGACTCCTGGTGATTTCATGGACACAGTTGTGTGTTGTTCTGGGCAAAGATACAGGTAGTAATCCTCACTTAACAGCTATCTTGTTTTTGCCATCTTGCATATACTTACAGACTAGATAAACCAACAGAAGAGAACATACGGAGCTCAGGGATGAAACGTCTAAGAATTTAAAATGGTTGAAATTCATTTATGGATAAGTGAACAAACCATTTTTTGACTTCATGTTCTCCTGAATAGCAACTGAAATCTGTTCTTTGTGCTTTTTAAAATTTGCCTTTCCCATCATTGGACAAAAGTATTTTACTTTGATGTGAAAAAAGACACCTTTTCATTTTCATGGTTTTATTTATTTATTTTTAGTTTCACAATACTTGTTCCAGAAGGCCTAGTTGTATTAGTCACAAACACCCACATAGACCCATGGCATTGCTCTGGATTTTTTTGGGGGTGGGTGGGTAGGCATGGCATATTATGCATTTACCATTTGTCTCAGTGCCTTAACATTCACTGCTCTCAATGAGATCACTTAATCTCGATGCTTCAAAGTCTTCATGTCTTTTCATGTCTCCTTTTGGGTTATGGACATACTGTACATTGACTTATGGAAGAAAATATACAGGTTTAATATGTTTGTGTTTGTATGCAGTGTTATACGGCCATGATGGGGAACCTATGGCACACAAAGCCATTTGTGTGGCCACACGAACCCCAGCCAAACTTACATGCACTGCACATGCACATGCCTCCCAGATGATTTTTGGCCCATTTGAAGCCATTTTTGCCCTCTTGAGGCTCAAGGGAAGCGGGCCCATTTTGGCACTTCTAGCATTTCTGGAAGCCCCATTTTTCGGCCTCCCAAGGCTGCCAAGGCTTTCCTTGAGCCTCCGGGAGGGCAAAAATGGCCTCCCCCAGGCTCCAGAGGTTCTCTGGAGGCTGAAAATGGACATTTCCGATATTTCCGGAAGGCCCATTTTTCAGCCTCCCGAGGCTGCAGAGGCTTCCCTCAAGCCTCCAGGAGGGTGAAAATGGCCTCAAATAGGCTAAAAATCAACTGAGAGGCCTGGGCATGTGCAGTGCAGGTAAGGGGGTGGGGTGGGGTGTTGCACATGCATGCACAGTGGGGCGCATTGCTTGTGGGTGCTTTCAGCACACCACAATAAAAAGGTTTGCCATCACTGTTATAAGGTGTTTAACCAGCATATGCCTCCATATTGAACCCAAGAAGAACCCTGGGCCAGACACCAAAACTTGCCACACACCAACATTGTATCTATCTATCTATCTATCTATCTATCTATCTATCTATCTATCTATCTATCTATCTATCTATCTATCTATCTATCTACTTACCTACCCATCCATCCATCTCTCTCTCTCTCTCTCTCTCTCTCTCTCTCTCTCCATCTATCTATATTCAGCCATCTATCCCTGGATTTTCTAGAAACGTCCAAGTCTGAGAAGGGCAGGAGAATGGTTTGATAAGAAATTAATAATCCTGTTTTGTAAACAAAATCAACAGACAGCAAATGGGACTTTCCCCCTTTGAATCAGTTAAAACTAGAAAGTGGAACTGGAATACTCTAGATTTTTTACCGTCTGTTTTTTTTAAACGTGCTTGCATATAAAGGAATTTCAAAACATTACTGATATCAAGCTCTTTGATTCCAAGGAAGGGAAACCTAATAACCCAGCTAGAATCCCTCAGTTTCAAGATAAGTTTTCCAAGTCCCATCAAGGACCAGAATCCTGAGTGTGGACCAGAATCATAGTTAAAGAAGAGCCAAGAATTTCTAGAGGTGAATCTACAGGTTCTGGAGACCCACTAAGGTACTCGAGAATAAATTTTTAAAAAGCCCATTAGAGACATTTTTGTCTTTTCCCATGTAGACATTTCTCCTGAATAGATCCTTAATATTACTGGCAGCCAAATTACAAGGCTATGTTTACTCAACATGTTTAAGCAGCACAATTGTAAATTTCCATGTACAATATCTTAAGTTTGATTAGTTTTAATTCCAATTATTTGAGAGGGAATCAAGTATAAATCAATGTATTTGGTTATAGTTCAGAAATTGTTTCCAATTAGATTCGCTTTTAAGGTATCAAGCTATTATAGATATTGATCAAGGTCTACTCCATAATATGGTTAACCATTACTCTACAGAAAGGACTCAGACAACTTTTTCAATAAGGAACATATAATACTTTTGTAACAGTTAACATATAGAAACTTGGCCTAGTATCTTTTAAAGGAATATATAGTTTAATAACCCTTCATTTTAAAATATGTCATTTTTGTCTTGTTGGAAATGGAAATTACATTTTGCAACCTGAACAAGTTATTAACTTAAAAGTGAATAGCCTTGCTATTTTCCTCTTTATAAAAGTAAGCTTTTAACAACTGGGTGAGAAATCTTGCGTTATTTCTATATTTGTCCTAAACATTATATACATTGTTAAAATTATTTCTGTATCAATCTATAGATGTATAGCAGTAAATGAGCCACAAGGAGATCTCTGCTTCTTGATGTTTCAATGTCTAAAAGAGACTACATAATTTTGCTGGATATCAAGGAAACCAGCAGTGTGCAGTAGCAATCAAAAAAAGCTAATACAATTCTTGATTGTATAAACAGAGGAATAGAATCAAAATCACATGAAGCATTAGCACCACTTTATAAAACCTTAATAAGACCACATCTGGAATACTGCATCTAGTTTTAGTCATTACATTACAAAAAAAAGATGTTGAAACTTTGGTGATTAGAGGCCTGGAAGCTAAAACATACAAAGAATGGCTGCAGAAACTGGATAGGGCTAGTCTAGAGAAAATGAGGACCTAAGGGTAACATGATAGCAGTACTCCAATATTTGGAGAGGTTGCTAACAAAGAGGAGAGGGTCAACTTATTTTCCAAAGCACCAGAAGGCAAGACAAGAAACAACGGACAGCACCCAAACAAGAAGAGAAGCAACCTGAAATTAAGGAGAAACTTCCTAACAGGGAGGACAATTAACCAGTGGAACAGCTTGCCTCTAGAAATCATGCATGCTTCCAGTTCTGTTCTGACTGATTGAAAGCAAATCATGTTCTTTCCATACCACAGAGCAAGCTACTGACTTGAAACCAAAGCTTTCTCTCTGTTTGCTTAATCCCTTCTCTCAAAGATCTCAACAAAAAGCACAATTATGATTTTTTTACAATTTCCTTGTTTCCCAGACAATTTGGCAGCAAAAAAACAACCCTCTAAGATGGGCTGTTTGCTCATTAGCGTGGCCTCCATGCCAGGAAACCAGCAGAATGTTTGGCAGCTGTGCTACTGATCCAAACAAGGGAAAGAGAGAAACGCCCTCTCCAAAGGACTTCTGACCTCAATTCCGCCTTTGTTTTGAGTTGTGCTAATTTGTTGCTAGACTCATTTTGCTAAGTTTGCAAAAACTGAAGAAAGAAGAATTTTTTTTATCATACCGTGGGTCATAAATTCATATTGTATTCTGACTTATGTGTCTTTTAGGGGATAATCGGGCATTGGGCAAGTGTTCAGCTCTCTCCCTTAAGACACTGGCAAGGAACCAGCAGAACTTTAAGTTTGCCATAAGTGCAGAATGTTCCTGAGAAGCTACTTGGAATTCAGACTTAGAACAGAAGTTGTACATGGAGAAGGTCCTGGTTTCAATATTCCCAACCTTTATATATGGGGCTGAGAATTAGAATCAGAGAGATATAACTAGATCTCCCAATTCAAGTCAATTTGAGGGGCTGCCCCAAAGAAGATGGGATCAACCTATTCTCCAAAGCAACTGAAGGCAGGACAAGTAGCAACAGATGGAACCTAATCAAGGAAAGAAGCAACCTAGAATTAAGGAGAAATTTCCTGACAGAACAATTAATCAGTGGAACAACTTGCCTCCAGAAATTGTGGGTGCTCCAACACTGGAAGTTTTTAAGAAGAGATT
>JANHFN010085312.1:0-10393 GCA_032468175.1 Toxicocalamus goodenoughensis
GCAACAAAAAACTGCACCCTTTTTTCTGTACAAGCAGCTCTATTTAAAAGTATAGTGTGGAAAAGAGAAGAGGAGACTTAATATAATGTCTAATTTGGGATACAAATCTCAAATTGTGGTGTTTCTGGCTGCATTTCATTTCAAATGTGATATATGATGAGAATAAGTGGAAGAATTAAAAGGAAGAAAGGTATTCCACAATATGAGTGTCCATTAGAAATGTGGATTTTAACACCAGAAATATATTTAAAAAGTCAATTTTATTGAGAATTTGAGGGGGTTAAGTCAACATTTAATATGCACATATGCTTGTCTCTCATAATATACATTTTATTTGTGGACATTTTGGAATGCAACCATTTTCTAATGGTCTGTAACATTGTAGCCATATTTTTGCTTAACCTCTACATTCAGTGAGTAATCATTTTACAGTTGGCAGCTTGCCAATAAATGTTGATTGTATGATCTGTAATTATTATATAATAGATTCAGGTACTGCATGTTATAAGAGACAAAAGACAAAAGAAAATGTAATTGTTCACTACTAATAATCCCTGCAATTGAGGATGGCTATCTAACTATGACTAGGTGGGTGATTTTTGAAAGTTCATATGATTGGAAATAGATTTCCATATATGCAGTGTCTATATTGGGTATATGTTCTTTGATATCAGTTTCCATTGTCCAAAACAATGAACTATTTCTTTATTGTTGCAAAGAAAAAAATGTATGAATATGACCATAAAGATATAAAGAATCAAGTCTAACTCAAGAAAGCTATTCTTTGTTTTGGCACTGAAATCAATAGTCTTAAGTGATTGTTTTGGGTAGATAATGTGTTTTAATAAAATTAATTGGAGGTGATAAGGATTTGATGTTAACTTAGGAAACTAAATGTTGGAGGTTGAAGTGTTCAGTATATATTTAGGCTTTCTGGAGACAGGGAAATTAATCTTAGTGAGGATTAATAAATCACATTCTAAAATTATACACAAGAAGATATATTTACTGGAAATATATTATCAGGGTATACAATTAACCATATTCTATATCAATCAAAAGAGCATATTCCCTGTGACTTTAGTACAAGGCAAAAAGGTAGGTGGAAGTAACTGGAGTTCAGCAATCTCTGAGACAATCAGCAGGCAGAATAATAAAGAGGGAAAACAGACTAAATCCTTAAATCCCTTATCAATACTGTCTTTTTTAAGATTCCAAAGGATCACTCCTGGTGGATTTATACTTTCAATGGTACAAACAATTTGCATTTTATTTGGGAGTGATTTAAAGAAGTAATGATTCTTTAATTATTCATCACAGATATTTTTTTTCTAAGCAGGAATTGAGAAGAAACTAGTTTATCTGATTTACCTATCCTAAATCAAGAAAATAATTACCTGTCCATTTTCATCCAGTCAGCTCCCTGCCTAAAAGTAGACTAAAATACATATTGATCTGCTCATTCATTCTATGTGCTAAATAGTGCCCTAAATAATTTTGATCGTAATTTATATAAAACTAATAGATCTAAGATCATGAAGTAAAATTGTATCAGTCTAAATTATTTGAGATTTTGCATATGTACGATGGATTTAAATTAGATTATATCTTAACTGGGTTTGAATATGATTAAAAATGTACAATAAAATATTTTAGACATTTTCAATTTTTCGTCTTATGCTTAATTTTTTATGATGATTTTGCAATATATTTGTATATTTATAAGGCTAGTTTTCACTGTACTGTTTTAGCAAATATCTATAATATTCTATGAATGTGAAATATATATTCACATCTGTGTTAACTACATTTCATATTTTGCATACTTCCATAATAAACTCAGGATACTCCCAGTACCAGTTCTAAATATTATAGCTTATTAAACAGACATATCTGTTTAGGACATTCAAAAATGAAACTAATAAGTAACTAATCCAATTTATTTTTAATGAGATAAATAACATACAGCATGATTCAATCATAATTTAATATTCAAGGGTTATACTTATCAGCTTAACCAGGAAACAGTCTATGGACAATATAATATTTAATTGAATTGAGTGCAGGAACTCAAAGAACAGGTAAATAGTATTTTTGAAATAAAATTTTGAGGCACAAAGGTAAAATCATGATAATTATCTTCAAGTATTTAAAATATATATATATAGAAATGGGGCAGAACTGTTCTAGAAGACAGGATATAAAATAATGCATTTAAATTTTAAGAAGTGAAAAAACATTAGATTGTCTTAGAGTCCCTTGCTGGATAAATTTAAACAGAGATTTAAACCATCTTTCCAGAAATCAATAACACTGGATTCCTAAACTGGAGAAGGGATTGAAATAATTATCCCCAAATTTCAACCCAATCCTTACATTGTATGATTCTATAACAATATTACAAATAAAAAGAAGGCTTTTATGATGGTTTTTGCCTCAGTACATAATATTTATATACATAAAAGGCATGGTGGCAGTTGTCACTGTCACAATTTAGTTTAGGAATAGAGAATTTTAAAAAAGGATATTTTTTTTACAGAAAAAAAAAAGTTCTGGACTGCTGAAGGAGAGAAAGCAAAGACAAAAGCCTGTTTTCAGTGCCCCGTTTACTTTGTTACTGATATAATACAGGTTGACTTAGCTGATTGAAAATAAAAGCATGGAGAGAGAAAAAAAGATTCTAGGAAACTTTGTTGTCTTCTATGTGGGTCTGAGCGAAGTTTTTATTCTTTCCTTACTTTATGTTTTGGGAAATCAGAAAGAATCAGACAAAAGGAAGAAAGGGAAAATATGCATGTTTCAGTAGAATGTGGCATATTCAAGATTGGATAATGTACAGCACACAAAGGCTTTTGTGTGAACCAGTTTGATTTGTGTTAAGTACTAATATGCTTTATCTGGCTGTTATTAATTAACTCAATTTTAACTTGCTTGCTAATCATATTTTGCCCTCTTATTTCCTCACTTCAGCAACTACTATTCTGCTGCCAGCTTTGTAACTAACTCAATATCCTTTCTCGCCTTTGTTATGTATCTAAAAAAAAGAATAAACTTTTTTCTCCAAGTTCCTTTTCTACCTCAGGTTTTTGATTATAAGTATTGTCAGTATGTCTGGAAAATCACTTGACAGTTTGGCAGATACTGTTTACTTGTTTTAATTTTTTTTTGTTTCTCTTTTCTTGGCTGAAGAAAGGTTGAGAAAGAGAAGTGTTCTAATATAATTTTATTCAGGATGCTGCAACATAAATGTTGTTGCAATGACAACCAGTTCAAAATTTCAGGGGGTGCTTCAACCTCCCTCACCCAACTTATCTCTCTCATTGTTGCCCTCCCACGTTGCTCCTGAGCTAATCTTTGCCAACTTCTTTCTCCTGCTGCTGATAAGGTGCACCTTGTCTGACCCTTTATGAGGCAGCTGCTGGCATCATGATGCCTTCCTGAGGGTGTGTATGGCCTTTTCAAAGCCTTAGAATGCCATCCTGAAATAAGCATGACTAGCAGCTGACTCAGAAAACCCAGGCTGGACATGACTCAGAAGCAGCAAAGAAATAAGATGGAAAGGTCAGGTTTCATGACAGACCAGGTAGGGACCAAAAGGGTGGTAAAGTTCAGGGCAACCAAAAAAGACAGAAATGAGGCAGAGATAAATATGGGGGAAGTTGAAACAGAGGTGAGCCTGTAACTTGACTGAATCGGTTTCAGATAATCATTCAGGATGTTTTGAAGCTGTAGCACAACCACTTTTTTACACCTTTTTTTTTGAAAACAAATATTTATAACTATTTCATTGCCCGAATCTCAACCAGTGGTGAGATTCAGCTGGTTCTCACTGGTTTACTAGAACAGGTAGCTAACCTTTTATGAAGTTCGATAAAAATGAAGTGCAAGACAGGTTTTTCTTTCCCTTCTCTCTCCCTTCAGTTAATAGCTCCAGGCAGACAGACAAGAACCACTTAACAGGGTGACTTAGTTGCAACTTACTAATAACAAAGGAATGCAAGAATGCAGGCAGCACACACCTTGAACAAACAATAGAAACTGAGAAGGTTAGGCAGGGAACCACCCAGAAAACCCATCAATGACTGATCCAGGGATGGGATTAACCTCCTCTCTCAGGAAGGACAATATTACACACTTTTTCATTATAAGGGGTATTAAGTAACACTTCTATGATTAACTGATACTCCCTGGATTTCCCCAAGACTTTTTATAGCCACTGCAGTGTCGGCTACTTCTTGTTTCTTCCTGGTGGAAAAAAATACAGGATGGAACAATGATGATGCTTGATCATACAGGCCCTGAATTTAATGCATATGTAGTCCAGCCAGTTGTATTGCTTCTGCCATGAAGTACCCAATTTAGAACATAGACTAATACAGTTGGAAGGGACCTCAGAGGTCTTATAGTCCAACTCCCTGCTCAAGTAGGAGACCCTATATCATTTCAGACTAATAGTTTTCCCATCTCTTTTTGAAAGCCTCTCCTGATGGAACACCCACAGCTTCTGAAGGCAAACTATTCCATTGGTTGATTGGTTTCACCCTTAGAAAATTTATCTTTAGTCCTAGGTAACTCTTTGATTGGTTGCTTCTTGTTGTGCCATTTGGAGCTTTAGAAAATAGACTGAGCCCCTAATTTTTGTAGGAACCCCTCAAATATTGGAACAGTGGTTTTTTTGGTGCTATTTTATAGTAAGTTGTAAGCACTATTGTGAGTTGGAGAAATGTTTGGCAAAATTGATTGAATGGGAAAAAATGGCATGGTTGAATTTGCTTTTTAAATCATGTCAGCACTTATCTAGATAAAATGTGAAAGATCATTAAAAAGATCACCAGTATTGTAGAGCTGGAGCAATTATTGCACTGTCACTTTGAAACAATCTCAAAATTTCCAATGGAAAGAGCACATAAAAGAGGTATGGGTGACTTTCCTATCTTTCTGTAGTTGACTAAGTTGTGTCAGTTTGATGAAAGGTGGATGTTTCAGCTCTCTTCTCTCTAAGATCCTTTGCTTTGATCCTCTGGTGGTGTTCCTCTGGTGCCTCTACCTTTCTTTCTTAATGTATTTGCAAAAATTCCTGGCAGTCACATGGATGTGTTTACCTGAAGTTTTCCCACATAACTCTGGCATATGAGACAGGTAAAAAATTCACAGGCTATGTCATCATTGAAGAATAAACAAAAAAGTCAAGTAAAATAAAGTGGATAAAAATGAAATAAATGCTGTAGTGTAAGGCATGTAACAAGGCAATCATCACCTTTTCTCCTTTAGAAGGACATCATTCTCACAAATGATTTATTTATTTTGTTAGATATTTATCTTACATTTGTTTTTTTATAAGGAACTCAAGATGGAGAACTTATCTAATATTCCTTCCTCCTCTTAGTTTTTCCACAACCACAATCTAAGAAGTGTTTTGGACTGGGAGAGAGTGACTAATTACTCAGCCATTTTTCAAGACTAAAATGGGACTAGAACTCAGTGTTTCTAGGCCAGCAACCTTAACCACTACTTTGTTTAAAAAGGAGGAAGGAATATCAAAATAACTTGTAAAAATTGCATGCGAAAACTGGGCTGGAGGAAACAAACTTGTAAAGCTGTAAACCTCACAGATAACATTTCAGAATAATCTGCCATAGAATGATACAAAAGACAAGAGAGGTCGTAACAAATTACAATCTGAGTTGGATCTATTAGTAGGAAAGGAGACTAGAATGAGCAGTAACACTTTGCAAGATGCATCAAACCTGAAGTCAACATATTTGTTATTTATTTGCACAAGGCAAGGTGAGTGACCAGACATGACAAGGAGTGGCTGGGAAGGAAGGGACAAGGCATGGCTGGGCATGGCAAGGAGAGGCATGGTGAGGAGAGGCTGGGCAAGGTGAGGCACCACTTGATGTGAGTGATGCCGAGTTGGCCATGCCCACGCAGTCACATGACCATGCCTACCCAGTTGGTTATTAGGTTAGACAATCGGTTGTTAAATTTTTTGAATCCTACCAGTGATCTCAAATCCTAGTAGCTGATTGTATACATTGAATGACAGGTCAGCCTACAAGAATGCTTCCCTCATGTTTGAATAACAGAAGAAAGTTGTCAGGGATAACTGATGGATCTGCAATTGTTTTCCTGATCATCTGATGCATGGTCCAGCAAAGGCTTTATTTGCCCATTGGAACACAACGTTGCTGTGACCTTGAATTGGATTGTCCCCATGCAAGCTTCCTCTTTCTAAGGTTTGTTTTGTTGCATGCTAATTTGTGACAGATGGGCAGCCTTATAAATTTGATTGTTTGATTAAAAACATTATTTTTTTTAGAACTGATGGAGAATTATGAACAAGGATAACATGATTTCATCATAGAAAGCACAAGCATCCCATAGCTTATTTTTAAATCACGATAAAAAACAATTTGTAGATATATATCTCCTGTAATTTTTCCCTAGTGTTCTGATAAATATGTAAGTCTTAAATCATTTTCATATTGCAGATGCACAATTGTTCACATTTCCATTGTTTGAATGGCATGATTTCTGTTATTATTTATAATGCAATAAAGATTGTAAAGAATTGGAATTATACAATTCAAAATGCTATCTGTATATTCTAAATTTGAAATTAATGAACCCAAACTGAATATTCTTCATTCTGTTTAAATAGAAATAAATAAATAATAAACCCTTAGATTTAGTATGATAAGACTTTTTTTATAAAGTAAAAGCAAAGGCATTCCAATTATATTAGTACTTCTGTTGTTTTCAACATAGAGCTCACTTCTGTGAAAAAGTGCCAGCATATTAATTAGGATTTTAGCCATGTTTGCAAGATCTAAGAAAAATGCTCTCTTTATCTCTGTTTCAAACAATAATTTAGGTCTACAGTTAGTTTTCTAATTTAAAGCCAAATTCTAAACTTTGCAGTTTCTTTTGCAGAAACATATGATCAGAAATAATTTAGTAAATAATAATCAAGAAGTGAACACCAAGATTATTTTTAGTCATTATAAAGAGGAAAACGTTTAATGCTTCTTGAACTCTGTCAGTGGTTTCAAAAAATTCTGCAGTTTATCTACCCATTTTGAAAAAAAAGAAAAACCTGTACAAGCTCTATGCCATTCCAATGAACCTTATTTCATAGTTTCCTGCTGCATCTGGAAATTGAAATATTTAGCCAATTTGTGATAACTGTTCTGAAATAATGCATTTCTTTTTGGAAATAGGATATGCAATTCAAATAAATCATGTGCTATTTGTTAAAATATGAAATAAACAAATAGCCAATGATCCAGCTTTTAAAAAAAATTACAATGAGAAAATATCTTTGCATTTTCTAGTCCTCTATTTATTGATAGAGATTTCAAAAAGTAGTTATCAACCATCAACCATTTCACTCCACTTTCGTGTATATTTATGTATTATTTCAAGATGTTCAAAGAAAAATAATAAACCTATATCCAATTCACAGTAATTTTTATGTACATTGTTTTCTTCATCTACAAACTAATTCACAGATAAAGACTGAAAATCAGATACTAACATGCAATTGTCTGCTTTATTTTATCAAGGAAAGAAAATATTTTACAGTGATGTGCATTTGTAAAAATGATGTTGAACATGATGGAAGAAGAACAAGTAAAAGACACAATAAAAGCTTGGGCTAATTTTTTTGGGTATTCGACTTAGATCAATGGCAGAAATTATGGGATAGAAATTATAAATTAGCAATGTCTATTGTATACAAATCTTTATAAAGTATCTTTATAAAATGTTTTATAGATGGCATTTTCCATCTTTAAAGTTAGCAAAGATGTTTAATGATAAATCTGCAAATTGTTGGAAATGCCACACCTGGTTCATATTAAAATATGTGGTGGACATTCAAAAATGAAAAAATTATTAGACAAAAATAAATACATGGCTTGAAAAAAATGATAAAACAACATATAGATTTGAAATCAGAGATATTTTTGTTAGGCATTTTACTGGACAGATATAATAAAGGGAGTGTATATCTGATTTTTTTTAAAAAAAGCTTGCCCTTTGTCATTGATTAAGCTATTCATTTTTAGAAGCCATTTAATAAAGCTTGGCTTTTTAAAGTGAGTGAATATGAAAGCTGGAGACATAATCTCCTATGTATTAAATTGTGTCAAATTTATTCTGTATGCTTTCATTTGTGCCAAAGTATACCACTGAACAATTGCTCCCCTATTCTGTTCCATAAGAAGGTTTACTTTGACTGCTGCAATTAACTATCACTGAAGAACATTAATTCTTTCTTATTTAATTACTGTAACAAACACTAGAGAGAAAGAAAAGGGAAGCAAGAAGCAGTTCCTTCACTACAATTGCATATACCTGTGCTTGATTTCTGAATGGTTTAAATCAAGCATTTTAGGCTTCAGATTCTTGCTCAAGCAATTCGGTAAAATGACTTCAAATTGATAGCCTCTCCTGTTTTATGCTTTTAATATTTTTGCATGCAGGGCTACTGATTTGCTTATTTATTACTTTTCACATTTTTCTTTTTATTTACAAATTTCTCTTCTGCTAATAGAGACATGTATTTCTTCAAAGAACATAAATGCCTAGTGATTTGTCAATGGCTAAGAAATACATATATTATTGAACATAGTGTGTGTTCTGTAATTTAATCCCTCTTCCAATTCAATGTTATAGTTAGGAAGGAGTCTAAAATTCACAGTAAATCACAATGAATTTTTCAACAATTCTGTTTCTTTTTTCTCCTATTTATCACATTTAATTATTATTTTCCCCCTGACTGTTTTCTTTTCAGAAAAACTAAAATGTTTGTTTAAAAAAAATCCATATGTATATCTTAGTGTTTATGGAACATATAATTCTTGGGGGGAAATAACCTGGGGAAGGAGTCGGTGGTTGTCTTTCGCCTATGGCATGAGTTTGGGTTTGAGTCTGGTGAGGGAGATTGGTGTTTTTTGGGTCTGGTGTTGGTTTTCGTGCCTGGGGCTCATTTGTTGATAAGGGCTAGTTTCCAGATGTCTGGTAGGCGGGAGGTATCATCCCGTTTATTCATGTTACGGGGGTGTTTCTCTATTTTGATGGCTTCCCTGATTATTCTCTTGTTGAAATGTTCAGTATTGGAGATTAATTTGGTTCCTTCAAAATTAATTTCATGTCCTGAAGGAATCAATGGAAATTACTTGAAGAGACAGAATGAAGAAGGTCAATACAAATACCTGGATATACTTCAGGTTGACAACACCAAGCACACTGAAGTCAAGAGCAAAGTCAATAGTAAATACATCAGAAGAGTGAATAAGATCTTAGAGCCTAAACTCGATGCCAAAAATCAAGACAATTATTAAAAAATGGACAATTCCACTCTTTCCATACAGATGGATAAATCAACTGGACTGAAGCTGAACTAAAGACCAAAGAGACCAAATTGCCCTGTAACAAATGCTATGTAAGAAATAAGAATTAATCATGACATGGCAAACTATTACATAACCAGTATATTAAAATAACAACAACAACAAACAGGCCAAGCAGATAACAACAAGACCTGGCAAGTGCTAAGAGCAGGAAAGTTGAAGAAAGAGACAGAGGGGGAAATTCTGGATGTACAAGATCAAGCGTTAAGAACGAATGCATACAAAACCAGAATTGAGAAGACAGCAAAAGACAACAAATTCTGTCTCTGCAAAGAAGCTGAAGAAACAGTGGACCAACTAGTTAACTGCTACAAGAAAATCCACATAGATTGCCCAGAAACAATGGCATAACAAAATAGCAATGATGGTGTATTGGAATATCTGCAAGAAATACCACTGGCCTACAAGCAAGAACTTATGTGGGACCATGAAATAAAGTAATGAAAAAGGAAGAAAATAAACGGGTTCTGGGAATTTAGAATTCAAACCAACAGGCACCTGCCATATGACATTCCAAACGGAATAAGTGTTGGTAAGAAAGACAAAAATGTCTGCACAGTGGATGTAGCAATACCTGCTGGAGACAGCAGAAGAGAAGAGAAAGACAGGCTTCCACATAGAACTAGAATGACTGAGGCAAAAGAAAGCAAAGGTAGTACCAACAGCAATAAGCACCTTGTGTGCAATCCCAAAAGAACAAGAGAATCACTGGAATATCATCGGCATTGACAAAATCACCACCAGTCAATTACAAAAGGCAGCTTTATTTGGCATGTGACAATAAATACCTTTACTACTACTGAACAATTTCATCCCAGATCCTTGGAAAGGAATCAATAGGCTGATGGACAAAAATGCCATATCCAGTCTAAATATCCTGCAGACTGTAATAATGTAATGTAATGTAATGTAATTTAACATAACATAATATAATATTAATACAATACAATACAGTATAATACAATAGAAAATAA
>JANHFN010085344.1:0-10393 GCA_032468175.1 Toxicocalamus goodenoughensis
GGCGGAGGAGGAGGAGGAGGAGGAGGAGGAGGAGAAGACTCTACAGCTTAAGAGCTGTGGTGACGCTGTGGTTAGAATGCAGTACTGCAGGCTACTTCTGCTGACTGGCAGCTGCCTGAAATTTGGCAGTTTGATTCTCACTGGCTCAAGACTGACTCAGCCTTCCATCCTTCTGAGGTGGGTAAAATGAGGACCCAGATTGTTGGGGGCAAGAGGCCGACTCTCTAAACCACTTAGAGAGGGCTGTAAAAGCACAGTGAAGCGGTATATAAGTCTAAGTGCTGTTGCTATTAAGCATTAGGAATATATTCCACTGGAAACAATGGCTCCAGAGAATAATTGGGAAACCACCACACACACACCCATAATCCAAAGTGCTGAAAACTTTAAAAAGTTTGCTTCATTTCAATATTCAGGGGAAGAACTTTGCAAAAGCTAAAGCTAGAATATCAGAAACAAAGCAGAATGAAGATCTTTTTAATAAACTGTTAGTTTCTCTACTTAGAATAGGGATCCCCAAACTTGGCAATTTTAAAACTTGTGGACTTCAACTCCCAGCTATGCTGGCTGGAGAATTCTAGGAGTTGAAGTCCACAAGTTTTAAAGTTGCCAAGTTTGGAGATTTCTGACTTAGAAAAACACAATAAATAGAGAAACAGTAGTTAGACAAACACAAGAAACTATTTTTTTAAAAAAAATAGGAAGGAGGTAAACACCTCACAACCTTTTTCTGCGGTCACAAGATTGTACCCTGGGCAGTTCTTCAGCATCTGGGATGGATAGTACTGTTTGGACGAGCCTCTTAAACAGCTCAAACAGTGTCTCGCTGGAGCAGCCTGGATAGGGGAATCAGATCACAAATCTTATCGCGGTCCTGGGGAAACAACGCTGGTCTAATTTAAGCGTCAGATACCCAGTTGGGCCGACTGTTTTTCGAGTCAGCCCACTCAGCAAGGATATGTGTTCTGACCCAGGCTTCATCAAACTGAATAAAACACAAACTGATTTTAAAAGTAAAACTGTTTTAATGTGACGCTGGGAATTACTTGCATTTCCAGCCAAAACTAATTAGACACAATTCCTCCAGATAAGAGCATGCTTCTCAGTGCTGTAGAATGCTGCCAAAAAACAGACATTCAATTAAGGGTTAACATAAACAACCCAAAACTCCCCAAAAACAGACCAGAGTACAGAACTTCAAGACAGACTCGGAAATGACTGAACTGCTTCGCTTCCTGCAAAGCTCTTCGTCACAATCACCTCCCAGCCTTATTTCCCAGTCGCCCCTTCTGCTTCAGCTGCTCTCGCCTTCTGGCAGCTCTGCGCATACGTGCACTGGGAACAGGCTCCCCTTGTTCCTCTGCCTCTCTGCTGCCAGACTCCGAAGGCAGCACCCCACTCCCAGATGGCCCTATTCCTGCATCGGACACAGGACCCTCGTCGAAGTCCTCGCCCTGACTGGTTCCTTTTGTCCTCACTGTCTGATACCTTTGCTGTCCGCACTGGCTGCCAGAGAACCACAACAGATACTCACCTGGAAAGCGGCAAACCACATGAGCCAATCCAGGCGATAATGGTAGGGGCTGATTAGGCAGGGCCGCCTCTGCAGATTCCCGGGTTTACACTTGAATTCGTATTCTTCCCAAACTGCCTCAGGATCATTGGGATCCGAGCTGGAAGTCCCTTGGATTATAACCTCAGTTCTCTCTTTGGTGATGCTGCAAGATAGAAAGAGTGTGGTGAATGTTTGGAAGCTCTTGAGGAGGCAACCAAGTGCGACCCAGGGATGCGTTAAATGCAAGGGCGGAAATATTCAAGTACTTGAGGGGCTGCCCCAAAGAAGAGGGGGTCAAATTATTCTCCAAAGCACCAGAGAGCAGGACAAGAAACAAGGGATGGAAACTAATCAACCTGGAATTAAGAATAAACTACCTAACAGTGAGGAAAATTAACCAGTGGAACAGCTTCGCCTTCCAAAGTTGTAGGTGCTCCATCAGTGGAGGCTTTTAAGAAGAGACTGGAGAGCCACTTGTCTGAAATGGTACAGGTTCTCCTGCTTGAGCAGAGGGCTGGACTAGAAGACCTCCAAGGTCCCTTCCAATTCTGTTCTGTTCCGTTCCATTCCATATTCTACCCTATTCTATTCTTCCCAGCGTTGCTAAATGGATGTCCAACTTTACAACACAGTTTTAGGGGGGAGGCGAGAAAGGCTTTCTGGGTTCCGAGGAAGGGATGGTCCAGCAGAGTCCTGATTAGGTATCAAGATTACACGGGGCGTTCACAAAATATTAGAATTGAACTATCTGCAGCAGGGATGTCAAACTCCCGGCCCGTGGGCCGGATGTGTTAGATACTGACCACGCCCATGCCTGGTTTAGCAAAGGGGGGGGGAAAGTCGCGATACGTCATGTGATGCCTCCATAATGATGCGAGTGACACTGCTGATCTACAGGTAGTCCTCAATTTACAACAGTTCATTTAGTGACCATTTGAAGTTACAATGGCACTGAAAAAAGTGATTTATAACAAAATTTTCCGCACTTATGGGTCACAGGATCCCCTCTTGCGACCTTCTGGCAAGCAAAGTCAACAGGGAAAGCCGAACTCACTTAACAACCGTGTTACTCACTTAACAACTGCAGGGATTCACTTTACAACAGTGGCAAGAAAGTTTGTAAAATGGCGCAAAACTCACTTAACCAATGACAACTTAGCAACATAAATTCTGGGCTCCATTGTGGTTGTAACCTGAGGACCCCCCCGTAGACCTACATACTTCACAAGATTACAATCACTTCACGGCAGGGATTGTAAGCAATTGCTTAAGCAAAGCACATTCTCCATTCTGTTACAACCAACATGGAAAAATAGTTGGTCAGCCTTTTTGGACCAATGGCTAAAAACTGTTAGGAAGACTGTTAAAAAGATCACTCAGGATTGTAAATCATCAGGGATTCTTTCGCATTAGACTTTTGCTGCAAGTGCCAGAGTGAAAAGCTGTAGGACCTTTGCCTGCCAGACATGGCCAAACGTGCTTGAGGCCTTGTTGGCTACGTCGCAAGAATTCCTACGGAAAAAGGAAGGGATAGATTTAGTTCGTATTTGACGGATCATTTCACATGAATCCTTTCTGAGCAGCAGATCTAGGCAGCAAGCACAGCTCCGCCCTTTGATGTCCCCCACCACAGTAACTCCATGGAGAGGCTGGTCTTGAGAGCCCAGGATGGCCTCAGGTCACCTGGCTGAGGATGGAATACAAAACTGGCCTCCTTAGGAGGATGGAAGGACGGAACCTCTAAGGCAAGGGGCTGAAACTCAATTTCATTGAGGGCTGTGGTTGACCTGGAAGGGTCTGGGGGGGGGGGGGCGCATGGCCAACGGGATGGGTGTGACCAACTGGGTGGCTGTGCCCAGCTTAACACCAGTCCCCAAACTGCTGGCTGTCAGGATTCCGGCATTCAAAAGGCAACTTCTCTTGCAACACATCATTCATTGCCACCCTTGACCCTGGTTTTCCCTCCACTCCCTGGGTGTATCATAATTCATATTCTCCAATGGGACACATCCATAGCCAAGAGTCATCAATCATGCTCTACCAGTTAGAATTTGGCGCGGAAGAAACTTCGGTTGCCTGGAAACTATCTATGAAAACATTTATGGAATACAGTTTCGGCTTTGCAAGCTGCTACACTGCTCCCCCCCTCCCTCTCTGTTGGCAACTCTAAAAGATCATAGAAATATTTTATGAGTTGACACTGGCATGTTTCCTCTTTGCATTGGGTAGACTGAGCCAAAGCGACACCGTTCTGACCTAGGCTTCCTTAGAAAGCATAAAACACAATCTTGGTTACAGCAAAACAACTTTTATTTCCACGGCTGGGAATTACGTTCATTCACAGCCTGCAAGGCTTCACAAACAGTCTTTCATGGCAATGTTTATAAACACCCACCTTATCGCACTTGGAAAGCTGCCAGAGAACTAATTGCCAAGCGCATGGCAAGGCCAAACTTGACACAGAGTCAAACAGGACTTTTCAAAGCTTGAATTGATCAGATGAACTAATTGCTTCCTGCAAAAGCTCACGTCCTGTTTGCTCTTCTTTTATGTCACATGGGAGGGGCCAAGGGTGGGATCTGACCAGTGTAACTACCGGTTGGTGATTTTACATTTTGCGTGTGCATGTGTGCTTCGCATGATATTCGCATTCATATATCGTCGTCAGCTAGCTGCCTGGACAGCTGAGTAGCGCTGTGCGCAGTTGCGCAGCAGTTGAGCAAGCACTTTTTTCCTGCTTTTTCAACCGCAGCTGTGTCGCGCAAAGCAGCTGTGGTTGAAAAAGCAGGAAATAAAGGTCAGCTAAGGTCAGCGGGCAGGCCGGCCAAAACAGCAGCAGACATAGAACTGGTTCTATGTATGTTCTCTGTCTGCTGCTCTTCAAAGCTATCGGTTCTACAGAGGTGGACAGAACTGGTAGAATCCCACCCCTGGGAGGGGCCAATCATCTCCAAGGTATGGCCTAACTCCTGAGTCAACCCTACTTTCTCAATTGTTCTTGTCAACTAGCAGCCCTGCACATGCGCAGGTTAGGAACCAGTTCCAGAAGCTCCCCTGCCTCACTGCTGTCTGAGTCTGAGGGCAGCTAATGATTGCCAGCTTGCTCTGGCCCCATCTCTGTCTCTGATGCAGAGCCCTCGTCCGAGCCACCCTCAGCCTCCAAGACTGGGCCAGGTCCCTCCCCAACCTCCTCGCTACTGTACGACACTGCTGACAGCTCTGACAGCTCTGTTGTGGGCCACAACAGACGCAGGACGGCTGCTTACATTTTCCAGGACGGCCCTGCAGGTGGATTTGACCACATCGCGGGGTGGATCCGGTCCATAGGTCTTGTGTTTTGACACCCCTGCTCTAAGATGTTCAGATTCTGAGACTAGGATGCAAGAAGGCCTATGAGTGGCCATGGCTGAATCTGGATCCAGACTCTGATCTTTCCAGAAAGTTGTGCAAAGGACATAGAACGTAGAATAATAGAGGGTTGGAAGGTCTTCTAGTCCAATCCCCTGCTTCAGCAGGGGACCCTATACCACTTCAGACAAGTGGCTGTCCAATCTCTTTTTAAAAACCTCCAGTGATGGAGCACTCATAACTTCTGAAGGCCAGTCGTTCCACTGGTTGATTGTTCTCACTATTGGGAATTTTTTCCTTAGTTCTAGGTTGGTTCTCTCCTTGGTTAGTTTCGAACCAAGTTAGTTTCTTGTCTTCCCTTTTGGTACTTTGGACAATAGGTTGACCCGCTCATCTTTATATCTTGTAGACAATAAAGAGCGGTCATGATGAAGGAATGTTTTGCATCCTTCCAGCAAGGCTTCTTCACGGCACTTCTGGGAATGCTCTTGTGACCAGAGATGTTCTCCTGCCCCGAAAAGGTCCTTGAGTGTTTTTAAATGGATTTTTTTTTGACATTGCTCTTTCCCCTTACAAAGTACAGTGGCATGTTCTGACCCAGCTCACCAAACATGACAAACCCTCTGAAGTTAACTCAAAGATTATTTTATTAGGAGCCCCGAGCAAAACGTTTCTCTCCCTCAATGCAGACTAACAAGTCCCTCCATCCGTAAGATGAATAGGTGTCTCCCACATCTATTCATCTCCGCCCCCTGCCTTTTATCCCCAGAGCTAGGGGGCAGCCTAACTAGCACCTCACTTGGGCTCTTCTGTCCCGAGGACCAGCCCATAGATTCCCACTGCTCTCCTCTCCTCTGCCTTCTCTGCATTCCACGCGTCAGACACTGGACCCAGCCATTCCTCCTCTTCCTCATCAGCCACCTCCAGACCTGGGGGCTGTTGACTCTCCATCTGAAGGCTGATGGACGACCCAGGCTCCGCCTCTGTCTCTCTCTCTCTCTCTTCCCTCTTCGCCCTCGGAGCTCTCAGGTTGCCTGGATGCTGTTCTTGACTCCCATGCTTCCTCTTCCTCAATTTGGCTGCTGGAGGGGCTGGCGGTCGGACAGGCCACAACAGGCATGGCTCAAAGAGAGACCAAGGACACAGCCCAGATGTTCTTTAGATATTGTGGATCTTACCTTCCAAATGCTCCGTAGGTGTTGACGATCCTGAGGGGGTTGTAGGAAGTATTCATGATTTGCTGGGAACTAATCAAATTGAGAACCACTGGGATGCTGAGGAAGATGATCAGTGCCCCCAAGGATACATTCACAGCTTTGCGGATGTAGCTCCCTGCAGAAAAGACCAGATGTTGAATAGTTGAAATAGAATAGAGCTGGAAGGGACCTTGGAGGTCTTCTAGTCCATCCCCCTGTGCAAGCAGGAGAACCTATACCATTTCAGATAAGTGGCTGTCCAGTCTCTTCTTTAAAAGTTATTTCTAATCTACATTCACACATGTTAGATGTGGATAATATTAACCATGGCTAATTCCCGTGTGTGTAACTGTAATTCCACCTCTTTGGTGACTTTAGAAAGTCCATTTTCAGGTTGAGCAGAGGCTGTGGATATGACCGCAGCCAATGCAAATGGAATAAATCTGGCTAGAAATAAACTAAAGCGTAGTTTCTCATCTCTTCTTTTTCCTTCTACATAAAACTAAAGCCTTCTTTACACAGAACTTAGTTTTTAATCTATTTTCAGCCAGTTCCAGGTCTGAGATTTACAGCACATCACATCATTTTAAATTCTGTCTCTTTAAAATGAAATTAAAGGTTTAATGGATTAAGAAGAAAAGTTAGGTCTGGGATGAGACTGATCGGTGGTGCCTTCATGGACACAGCTACCTTGGATAGGTTTTTCCTGACTTCTGAGTCCAGCCTAGTAGGATAATGGTCTCCTATCCAGTCCTGCTTAACTGATCAGTTAAAGGTAAAGGTTCCCCTCGCACATACGTGCCAGTCGTTTCCAGCTCTAGGGGATGGTGCTCATCTCCGTCACGGAGCCGAAGTAGAGCCAGCACTGTCCAAAGACATCTCTGTGGTCATGTAGCTGGCATGATGAAATGACAAAGGCACATTGAACACTGTTCCCTTCCCACCAAAGTGGTACCTATTTTTCTACTTGCATTTTTGACGTGCTTTAGAACTGCTAGGTTGGCAGAAGCTGGGACAAGGAATGGGAGTTCACTCCGTAATGCGGCGCTGGGGATTCGAACTGCCAAGCTGCTGACCTTTCGGATCGACAAGCTCAGCGTCTTAGCCACTGAATCACCGCGTCCCCTAACTGATCAGTTAAACGGCTGTAAAATATTACAACAGGAGGAACTTCGCAAACATCACATTCCCCTCTGTTCAAAGTGGATTAGGTATCCAATGGCAGTCTCGGTGAAGTGGTCTTATTTAGTAAGACTGTATTAATATTATTCTCCTCATCTTTCCTATTACCTATCACCTTTTCTACCTATGATTAGAATAGCATAGAATAGAATAGAATTCTTTATTGGCCAAGTGTGACTGGACACACAAGGAATTTGTCTCTGGTACATAAGCTCAGTGTCTATAAAGAAATAATAAAATACATTCATCAAGAATCATAAGATACAACAGTGATAGTCATAGGTTACTAATAAGCAATCAAATCATAGTAGGAAACAAATAAAACAATATAAATCGTAAAGATACAAGCAACACGGTTATAGTTATAGGTTGGAAGAGATAGGTAATAGGAAGGACGAGAAGAATAATAGTAATACAGTCTTACTAAATATAAATAGTTTGACAGTGTTGTGGGAATTAGTTGTTAAACAGAGTGATGGCATTTGAGAAAAAAATGTCCTTGTGTCTAGTTTTTCTGGTGTGCAGTTGTGTTGCTTGCATCTTTACAATTTATATTGTTTTGTTTAGTTTCCTAGTACAATTTATGCTGATTGCTTATTTAGTATCCTAATGACTATCACTAAATGTTATATCTTATGATTTATGATGAATGTATTTTTATGATGACTAAGATCATGATTTGTCACTTATAGCTTTTATTTACAATGAGAGCTTATGCACTGAAGACAAATTCCTTGCGTGTCCAATCACACATGGCCAATAAAGAATTCTATGATGATGATGATGATGATGATGATGATGATGATGATGATGATGCAGATGAAACTCCTGTAACCATCTGGGTGGATTTCCCTGACATGATAGTCAAAAATATGCCTGGAAGAGACATATGTGTTGCTTTGAGCCTAGAAGAAAATAACATACCGTATTGTAAAGGTCCAGCTTTCCCTGCTGCCTCTTCCGCTTGTATCTTCAGGACGTGGGTCTTCAAAGATCCTGTGCTGGATCCAAACAAGATCCCCAAGGAGGCATCATCAAAACATGCTATGCTGGGCACGATGGTTAACCAGTTGAGGAAGCTTAGATTTCCACTTACGATAAGCAGTCCCTAAGAGGAAGGGAGGAAGAGAGGGAGGGAGGGAAAATACCGGGTCAGGATTTGAGGGTTACAGACCTTAACAACAGTCTCCAAGCTTAACTTATAGAGCGAACATTGAGCAAAATGATCTGTGCAAGGACTCCAACAAACCCACCCCCATTCAACTCACAAGTCTCTAGCCACATCTCTCAGAGAAAAGCAAATTGATTTATTAGAAGTGGCCATGTTGGTGTTAGCTGGATGCAGCTGACACTAAAATACATCATTCCTTTCCCCCTTTACCCTGGTCTTCCCCCACCCTCTGGGTGTATATTCTCCAATGGGACACATCCATAGCCAAAGTCATCAATCACGCTCTCCAGTAATATTCTTGCGTGCTGACAACTTTGGGCACTTGTGAAATGCACACTTTTGTCCCACTTTCTTTCTGCTGGCAGCTAAAAAGACCAAAGGGGCATCTTTTTAGTTGACAATCTGCAGCTCAATGGAAATTTGAGGAAGCAGCAATCTGTAAGAGCATAAATAAAAATATTGCAATTAGGGTTGGGGATCCTGTGCTGACTGTGTTAATGGAATAAACTTATTGAAACAAGCCTGAAAAAAAGAGAGAGATGGACAACTCAAGGCCTCCAGATAGCTTCCATCTATCCTCATTTTTGCAACTTCTTTTACTGGGCCTCTTGAGGATAAATCTGGGTTCCCAAGTTATGAAAGTGGCTGCCACAGAGACGCTATTTTCCAAAGCACCTGAAGGCCAGACAAGGAATAATGGATGGAAACTGAACAAGGAGAGATTCAAGATGGAAATAAGAAGAATTTTTTTCTGACAGTGAGAGCAATCAAACCATGGAACAGAATTCGTCTTCGGAAGTTGTGGGAGTTTCATCCCTGGTAGCCTTCAAAAAGAGACTGGACTGCCATCTGTCAGAAATGGTGTTGGTCTTCTGCTTGGTTGGGGGGTTGGACTAGATGACCTACAAGATCCCTTCCACTCTATTAAATGGCTTTGGGGGGGGGGTCCCTTCTGGTTGATTCCAAGCTGTAGTGTGAGGTATGTTTGAGGACAGTGCCTCCAGCCTTAAAAGAGGGGAAGGTACACCTCCTCTTGGAGAGACCACCTTGCATTCATAGTTTTAGATAACTGCTGCTCTGTGTCCCACCTTCCTGATTTGGGGAAGGTTGTTTACGTGTTGATCGGACTTCTCAACTCTGAATCCAACCTGGCTGAATCCATCTTGTGCTGCTTCACAGTTGCCACGCACTATGGGGGGAGGATGAGGGGGAAATAGCTAGACCGTCTCGCAGACAAAACAAAGAGTTCTCCCGTGGGAACCAAGGTCATCCCAACAGGTGGCAGGAGGAGGAGGAGCAGAAGTCGTGGTTGAGGGAGTCCGCCAACTGCTTTGATTGTACAATGTGACCTGTGACACCTGGGGAGGAGAAACTTTTGATCTTTTAATTACAAGGTAACCACAGGGAACTTTTAGAGTTGGTTTTTACTGACTGTGCCGATATGATGTGTCCAATAAACGTGTTCTCTGAGGAATGTTCCTGCCTTGGTGGAACCAGTGGAACAGCTTGCCAACAGAAACCATGGGCATTTCATCACTGGAGGTTTTTAAGAAGCGTGTTCTGACCAAAGATTATGGAGACACTAACAAACACACGTTAGTCCCAAAACCCTTTTTCCTTTATTTCAACGGCTATGAATTTTATTCATTCAAAGCCTGTAATGAGTCTGAAACAGTTTGTAAATAGTCCCATGGGAGTCTGCCAAAGTCCTTCAGGATAAGTCTGAGAAGCACACACCTTTATCTTCCTTGAAATGCTGCCAACGACTAAATGTCCAAATAGTTATACGAGGCCAAATGGACCAATACGAACAAAGTTGCTTCCTGCAAAGATTCCTGTCCTTTTGCTCCTCCTTTATATCTTAGGGAGGGCCAATCACCTCCAAGCCTTACTCCCGAGTCGCCCCTTTTGTCTTAACTGTTCTTGCCTTCTGGCAGCTCT